>MU183379.1:178440-205287 GCA_016904865.1 Pissodes strobi | reverse complement strand
TAATTTTATTGTTGGTTTTAAAGGCAATTTTGGCATTCATATTTTTATTTTTTATATACGGTGATATTTTTTGTGCTAACCTTCCTGTGTGTGTTAAAATTTGATAATTATTAAGTTCATTATTATTGATTTTTGGGTACACCAATGCTAAAGCTTTTTTGGTGTCGTAATTTTTAATTAAATTATCAACAATGTTAGCCTTATAACCATTATTCACAGCAATTTGTTTGATTATATTAATCTCTTTATTGTAATTATCTTCAGACAAAGGAATGTTATTTAGTCTATGTATAAAAGTATTAAATGCTGCCATTTTTTGATTGTACGGATGGTTAGATGAGTTGTGAATAATTATATCCGTATATAACATGATTTGCGGTAGACTACATTAATAAAACTTTAATTTTTTTAAATCCAGAGAAATATATACAAATTAATTCGGATCCTACATTACACTATCAGAAACTTGTAAAAGAAGTTGTTAAAGAAGTTAGCATTTTTCCGGATTACGTTAAATCTAACCTTGTGTTAATGAACCACAAATACCTAAATTATATTCTTTAATCAAATTGCATAAACAGGATATGCCTATTCGGCCTGTAGTTTCGTATTGTACAGCCCCTGCTGTTAAACTTTCTGGAGAATTAATTCACATTGTAGGTAAACATTGTAATTTCAAATCTAAATATTCGATTAAAAATACATCCCAATATTAAATTTACAGTAGAATTAGAACTATCTATTAATTTTTAAGACCTCAAAATTTCAAATGTAAACAATAAACATACATCTACCGCAAATCATCTTATACGGATATAATTATTCACAACTCATCTAACATCTAACCATCCGTACAATCAAAAAATGGCAGCATTTAATAGTTTTATACATAGACTAAATAACATTCCTTTGTCTGAAGATAATTACAATAAAGAGATTAATATAATCAAACAAATTGCTGTGAATAATGGTTATAAGTCTAACATTGTTGATAATTTAATTAAAAATTACGATACCAAAAAAGCTTTAGAATTGGTGTATTCAAAAATTAATAATAATGAACTTAACAATTATCAAATTTTAACACACACAAGAAAGTTAACACAAAAAATATCACAGTATATAAAAAATAAAAATATGAATGCCAAAATTGCCTTTAAAACCAACAATAAAATTACTAAGTTCATTAAAAATAACAAATCCCCTACACCTAAAAATAAGAAAAATGGTGTCTATAAAATAAATTGTGGTTCGTGCTCCAAAGTATATATTGGTCAAAGTGGTAGACCTTTTGAAAAGAGAATTAAAGAACACCAGTCTTGTTTCATTAATGGCAAGGATACTTCTAACTATGCTTGTCATTTAATTAATTAAAACCACATTTTCAATAATGATTTCAATGTTTTACATATTGAAAATAAGGGTAAAAAACTAAATCTGTTAGAAGTTATGGAAATCAATAAATATAAAAAATTGAATATATTACTTAACGAACAAACTGATTTTGGGTTTTCTCCGTTTTGAACCTTTCCTAGAAATTGTTAAACTGTTTTCTTTGCTATTCATAAGGCGCCTTGGTCAAGATCATTTTTTGTAATTTACCTGCAACAGCGGAACTATATAATTTTAGCATATTTTAGCGTAACTATTCACATTTGAAAAAGACGTTACCGTCGAAACACGTGTCATGTTTAAATAAAGTTAGTGGAAATCTTTAAGTGGTTTACTTATTTAAGTGGTTGTAAGTCCCTTCATTGAAATATCTATCTAACTTAGTCTTGGTTGATGTTTTTCTTTAGCTTTTAGTAGTAGTGCTATTTCACTATCCTCAAGCTGACCCTTTTTAAGTGGCTCTGTAGTCCACTGCTAATCATCCTTAAACTTGATTTGCCTAATGGAAGTAATTCCTTCTCGTTGATCTATTCTTTGGCAATGTTTATAATTATTATCTTTGCATGGTCTTCTAGAAAAAGCATCTACATTATTATGCAATCTCCCTGCGTAACCTTAATGTTATATTGTTATAAATTATCAAGTTACCTCGCTACCTGTCCCTCAAGCTGTTTCATATCTAAAAGCCATTTAAGTGCGGCATGATCAGTCCTTATTAGAAATTCTTGACAGAAATGCTCAACAGACCGTACTATTGCCAAAAGTTCCTTTCGGGTTACACCGTAGTTACGTACAGGTTTCGAAAGTGTTCGACTGTAGTATTCGATAACTCGTTCTTCTCCTGCTTGTACTTATGATAAAACCGCTCTTTTGCCGGCGTTGCTTGCATCCGTGTCCAACACAAACTTCCCCTTTTGCTTCGAATATCCTAATATTAGACTTAAACATAGAGCCGCTTTTAATTTCCTGAACGCAAAAACACAGGTATGATCCAAATTATAATTTGCTCGTTCTTCAGTGAGCTTATGCAGAGATGCAGCTATACTAGCAAATCCTTCGACAAATCTTCTGCAATAAGTACATAATCCAAGAAAGCTTCGCAGTTCGTGTTTGCCACGAGGACGAGGCCAGTCTTTGATAGCTGTAATCTTTCTTTTGTCGGTTTGGATTCCCTCTAATGACACGACATGCCCGAGATTATCGAACCTTTTGTTGAAAAAGAAAACATTTTTTTTGACTCAGTAAGAGCTGAGCATTTTTTACTCTAGTAAAACTTCCTGTAGGTTTTGTAGGTGCTTTTCGAAAGTTTTTCATAATACCATTATATCATCAAGATAGACTAGGCATGTCTTCCAAGTAAGGCCTCGCAGAGCAACTTCCATAAGACGCTCAAAAGTAGCGGGAGCATTGCATAGTTCGGAGGGCATAACTTTAAACTGATAGAAACCACTTCCGGTAGAGAAGGCAGTCTTTTCCTTATCTTGTTCTTCATCTACTTGCCAGGGGCCGCTCATTAAATCGAGTGCTGAAAACCAATGAGAACCTGCTAGTTTCGTACACGTGTCATCAATTCTGGAAAGTAGGTAGCTGTCCTTCTTGGCGATGTCATTAAGCCTTCTATAGTCCACGCAGGATCTGGTCGACCCATTCTTCTTGGTGACTAAGATCACAGGAGATGACCATGGGCTGAATAACTTCAATAATTCTATCGTCAAGCATTTGGTCCACTAATGTGGTAAGCTCCGAGGATGCTGCTATATGGGGTGAGCACCTCCAGTGTCGATTTTATGTCTTATGATGTTCGTTCTTCCAGTATTGCTATTTTTTCTTCATAGGCTATGCTCCGTTCTTTGATAGCTTCTTTCAGTTCTTTAGAAGACAGATGGCGCCGCATCTTCTGGAAATATTCTAGGACTTCCATGGGTGATGTTGAGGGTGTTGATTCTGATCGCGTTTCGTAACTGGTTAGCCACTGCACCGGCTTGCAAGTGGCTATTACATATCCTTTATTCATTTTGATGGAGTTGGGTGGAATATTTGTTATTAGACCGGGCTCCCAGTGGAGTTCCGTATGCAAAATATGCAGACCGCATTCTGACTTCTGATATGTGCTGTACTGATCTTATACTTCGATATAAATGATGTTGCCAGTGAATGTTGTGGTACGTTCTCTCTCCCCCTTCCCCTTCTACATTGCTGTTAACATTGTTAGCATACTTCGAAAAAGTATTGATCATAATCATGGGACTATTAAAAACGAATGTTTAAGGCTGTATGTATACTTTTTTCGGTTATAAATATAACACACCACAAATAAAAAAAAAATATTTTTTTGAAAAAAAATTGTTTTTTCAATCCGAAAATGACAATTTTTGCCAATCAGGAAAAAAATTCACCCGAAGTGGCTTAATAAAAGCGGGACAAAATAGGCTTATCTGGACAATTTTTAAGCTGACGCGCATCTTGTGAGTGCGTGCGTGTGTTGTGAGTGTATTAAATGTGTGAGTATGTGTGCGTGTGAAGGCGCGTGCCGTGGCGTTTGCGCGCATGGGGTTTTAAAGGAGATGAAAATGGGATAAAAGAGTTGTTTATTGAGAAATAAGGGCACATCAGCCCTTGAAAACATTTAATTTTTATATATATTCATATTAATTATATATATTCATATTAAATATAACAGTACCACTTAATACTTAAAATATATTATATGTGGACATGCATTTTACTGAAACAGTAGTATAATTCATTTTACTGAAACAGTAGTATAAAAGCTTTACTATGTACGGTTAAATCAGTCTATAAATATGGCTAGAAATACCATGACTTCCAAATATAATTATGAAATAAAAAAAAATTAAAATGAAATTACTCTAGTTGCCATCTGGGTCATCGGGGTCTTCTTCATTATGGGGCAATTCTGCATTAGAACACTATCCACTGAATGGTGATTCCCGGCACACCATTCTCGCGGACCGGCTGCAGTATCCACACGCATCTCCACATCCGGATTTGCACGCACCCCTAATTAGATTCAGTAGACTCGGCGGGGCAGCGAGCAGGTCGGAGCAGTGTGGCACAAACCGCGCTGCGTAGTCCAGTTTTCTCCAGTCATACTTCGTTGCGTTGTTAACCAAGTCATCAGAGCAACAGCGAAGAACTACGCGGAAGCGGTCAGAATAAAACAAACTGGAACCGCCTTCTGAAGCTTGCACTCGAATAGAGAGGGATAAGGGTGCTACAGGACCCCGGTGATGCAGATACCTTGACCAGTATAATAGCCCGACCTTTGCTATAGCTGCAACAGACACGGATATTCTTGCCATGCTTGTCCAGCGCAGAAAACCTACCCAGAAATTGTGATTTTTCGATAAAGAGACCTGTGGAAGAGGCACAGAACATCGAATTGATACAGGAGCACCTTGACAATGTGAAGTCAGCCATTCTCTTTGCTCATGCCTTTTCCGGCTGTGATACAATGCCAGCAGTTTTTGGAAAAGGAAAGGCATCAACATTGAAAATTCTCCAGGGCAACGAAGTTGGAGTTTTTAATAAGAGCGGAGCAGATTTGGAGAGGATCGTCTCCTGCGGTAAGAAATAGCTTCTTGCTTTATACAGAGGAGCGAAATATGCCACCCTAGATGACCTTCGCTACACCCTCTACAACAAGTGTAGCCGCTACGCAAAAGCTAGATGCAGACTTGCAGCTGGAAACTTGGCCCCCTGCTTGACAACATTCATTGCGCGTGCACCTGCAGGTAATTTGAAGAAAAATAAAAGAGTAAAGCATTCTGCATTAGTGAAATATTAATTAGGTTGATATTTTTTAAGTTCAAGAGTGGCTTGGGACAGGAACAAAGCTGGACGCAACGAAGTACGGCTGGAGAAAACTGAACAGCCCAGCGAGGCTTGTGCGCTTGCCCTGTTGAGTCTCTTGAGCTTAATTAGGTGTGCGTGGAAGTCCAGATGTAGAAATTTATGTGGATGCCGGTCCGAGGGGATTGAACACAGTAGTGGAGAGTGTTCATGCAGAATTGCTTCATAATGAAGAAGACCCCGATGACCCACATGGCGTTTAGAGTAATTTAATTTTTTTTTATTTCATAATTATTTGTGAAATAGTCAAGTCATGGTATTTATAGCCATACTGATCTAACTGTACATACATGCTTTTATACTACTGTTTCAGGAAAATGTATGTCCACATATCTTTTAAATATTAAGTGGTACTGCTATATTTAATATGAATATTTATACTGATTAAATATTTTCAAGGGCTGATGTGCCCTTATTTCTCTTTAAACAACTCAATTATCCCATTTTCATTTCCTTTAAAACCGCACGCGCACCTTCGCGCAAAGGCCAGTGCACGTGCCTTCACACGCACACTAACACAAGATGCGCGTCAGCGTAAAAACTGATCAGATAAGCCCATTTTGCTCAGTTCTTTAGCCATTTCCGGAGAATTTTTCCCGATTGGGAAAAATTATCATTTTCCGGGTTGAAAAATTACTTTTTCTTAAAAAAAAAATACGTTTGAACCAGGATCAGATGACCCCTTGGAGCCGTGAACGCCAATTTCACTTTCTAGTAGTTTACATTAAAATTGTAATATCTTCATTGGCTCTTGTAAATTTTCCAATGCGGGGATTTTTGGGGACTTTGTTTCCGATGATAAGGTACTGTCTTAAGAACCCAAATCAGTCGTCAGATGTTATGAATAATTTTTTCTGCGATACTACATTCCTCGGCAACCTAACTTTTCTAGTTTATGCCGGAGGTAAAATAGTGGGGGGGCGGCGAAATCGCAATCGCACCATGCGCGCGCGCGGCAACATGCTTTTTTATACAGCCAAAGGTCTCAGATACACAAATCACAAAACAGATTGCGGTCTGCAGATTTTGCAAACGAGGAACCCATTGGAGCCTGCACTATATCCTTATCGGTATTTCACCGTCTATTTTGACTAGTGCTTATCCTACAAGGTGCTTATTGCAAGACAAATCATAGTGCTAGATAAGTCCGATGCAGCCTTCAAAATCCTCCAATCACCCAAAAATTATCTGCTCAGTATTTCCGCCTATTTCGACAGTACATGCCGCGGCTAGTTTAGTCCGTGTGTCATCTAGTGTTTTGGTAAGGATGAACTCTTCGGTGCCAAACTTCAGGAAGGTAAGTTTGTTGTCAAAGGAGAATCCAATGTTGATCAATGAAGTCCATCCCCAAAATAAATTCATCTTCTATGTCGGCTACTAACACTGTGTGGTTTAATTTAATTATTGAAAGTTGAAGTTCAGTATCCATTTCTCCGGGTACTTCAGCTCTCACCGGTAACCGTACGTAAAACTACATTCTTCCATGTGGGTAGGAATCTACTCTATTTACTTTGTTGGACCTTATCAAAGATACCGCCGCATCAGTGTCAAACAGTAACTGTAATGGTTTTTCGGTTGATCTTTCCTTTAATAGTTAAACTGTCGGTGGCTTTTCCTAGGCTTTTTATGGAGACGATCCTGGAGGCTTTACCTTCTTTAGCCATAACTCACCCCGCAATGTAGAAATTCTCCTGATTTGGCTTTAAGCTCCTAGCTTCTCTGGTTGGACATCTAGGCCGTAGCTGTACTCGACATTCTCTTTTGAAATGCCCAGTCCTGCCACATCTATAGCACGATTTGACATATTTCAGTTATGTGGCCTAATTCTAGTGGCTTCCGGAATCTCCCCGTGGCCTGAAGGACTTCGGTTAATTTCTTCAAAATTTCGGTGAACTCAGTTTATTCACAGCTGTTCGCCGGATTTTTCCTGGATGGATACGGCCCTGATTTTTGACTTAGAGATGTTACAAGCCGCCTTAATCTCTAGGGCTCTATCCAAAGCTTCACTGCTATTATAAAATTGGGCTAGACGTAGCATCTTCTGACTTTCTGGATCTCTGGTACCATCTACAAAACATTAGGCAGCAAGTTCCTTTTGAAATTATTCTGTTGCTCCCGGGTAGGCCAATTGAATGAGACGTCTAACGTCTGCCTCAAACTCTTGCAGGTTTTCACAAGGTTTCTAATATAGGGACTTTTACTTGTGTCCGATTCTATCGGCCAGGGCAGATCCACGATGTGATATTATTAGTGTTGTAGCTATTTCTTCGTTACTCCAACCGTTGGAAACAGCATCTAAGCAGTTGCTTAGATTGTGCAGGATGTTTGACCGTGATAGGCTGGAGGCTTGATATTCTGTCCTCTGGCTAGGTCATTGATTTTTCAGTTGGTAATTTTTGTTTGTTGATTTTTAATTTCTTTCTATACGTTTCTTACTTCCTTTTGTACATTTCCAACTTTTTTTGGTGTATTGTCTACTACTTTATCAAACTTTTCATTTTGTCCGTCCAAACTTTTTGTAATTTTCCTTGCTCGCCTGCAATTACATCCACCATCAATTTCTGCAGACGATCCTGTTCAATTTGCCTTTTATCTTCTTGGTTTTGTATTTTTTGAAGCAGGTCCTATTCTGTTTGCCTTTTATCTTCTTGATATTGAAACATTTTCTGAAGCCTTTCATCCTCTTCCCGATCCGCTTGCCTTTTTCCTCTTCCTGTGCCGCTTGTCTCTCAGCATTTTGATTTTCCATGAAATCGAGAAACATTTTATTTATTTGCTCCATTTCTTACGTTGTTGCTTCTATTTATTGCATTTTCTTACGCCGCTCTCCTTTACTTCGATCTTTTGGAAATAAAAATATGAAACACTCTATTTTAATACGGAAATATGCGTTAGGTTTTAGGTAAGCATATGTCGTGCGAAATCTTCGTGCCTATTGAATTGCATCACGCATCGGCTCCTTTTAATCCACCGATGTCATAGCTTATACCTACTAAAATTAGAAGAGTAGAAGGAACAGAATTAGAAAATGATAAGAAGTGGATGGAAGTACATAAATATTTTTCGGAACAAGATATTTGTTATAAAAAATTTTAAAAAATCGTTGAGAATTCTTTGAGTCTAGACACAAATGCGGTAACTGAAATAGTATTCACGGGTGTAAATAAAATATGAACGATCGAGAAAACACAATTAAGCGTTGATACATTAAAAGCACTTTTATTAGTTAAATACAATATGCCATATAACTGCCAACAATTTTATGAGTATATTAAAAATAATAACATTAAAAAAAATCTATTTATATTGTTTATTTTATTTCGTAGTATGGATAATTATTAATTTATTAAATAATAATAGTTTTTATTTGGTGGATTTTTGGAAAAATAGGGCGTGAGACCGACAAATGTTCGCATGCGGCGCCGTATTACTTCTCCGTGCTCGCGTCCCGCATTGGCCAACAAAAATTCTGGTTACTTTATGCTACACGCTCGCATATTTTGTAACATGAATTTTTGAAGTGAAAACTTCTTTAGGCGCGTTTTGCGTTTTTTTTGCGGGGATTGAATGAGACCGATCCGTTACGCATCGCGCGTCATGCTCGGATATGTAACGTAACGCTCCTTCTATTGGCATGTTCCCGCATAGGTAGACGGCTGAAATTTTCCGGGGATGTAGCCGGAGTAAAAAGATGATCCTGGACGAAAATGGCCCCCCGTTTGGCCAGGAGAGGGGGGAGAAGGAATAGTTTAAATAACTAGTTTTGGGAGAACGGGAAGAGGTACGGGGTCGAAATTTTTATGGTCGGTGCGCCACATGGTGGGGCATACGGGGGGACCGGGGCTCAAATTTAACGAGTTTTGGGGGAAAAAACCGTTTTTCGCCCGTATCTCTGCATCGAACGCTCGGATTGAAATTCTGACAAACGATGACCCCGCTTATTGAAGTTTTCACTTCTGTCGTGCGGTCTTAAGCACACACCAATTTTTTTACTTGTTTCTTTGATACTGTGAAATGTACCTATTTTTATATTTAATTTTTAATCTTATATATAACTGTTTATTGTGTCCTTACAGCGTTACTAAGCTTGACTGCAAAATTGTTTATTATTGTCTCAATAGAAATGTTAATCGACATAATTGTCGTTATTAGGCTTTCACATATACTTTTCTTAATGTTTTGAATACTTTTCCATGATATTTCGCATCTTATCAAGAAGTAAGTAAATGGAAGCCACATTAAGCACCTAATTTAATTTCTTTAACCTATTTTCAATAAGTAAGTTAAGACAATAATTACCTCACAATAATATTTCATTAAATTCTCAGCTTAAATATCAAAAAATGGCTGAGTTTAGACGCTAAGTACCTAACTCCTAACTTCAAAGTTGTTTAGAATTCATTGAGGATCCTTCTATTAAATAATATACGGGGCGGGTCCCATTTAAAAAAATATCTTTATATCAATTGCTCAAATTTTTTAAACTTGGCAATATTACAAGTAAAAGATTGTTTTATTGGATTATTTATTGAAAGATCGATAGGGAGACGGAGACCACTGAGTGTCCACCTTGGCCCCTCGATTATTCGTGTGAGGTTATTTTAAAAAAGATTATTTACAAGACCAAGCCAAGTGATATAGAAGAGCTAAAAGAAAGAATAGAAGTTGAGGTGCGACGAATCGAAGAAACAGATATTTTCCTTAATTATTTGAATACTTTCACGCAATATTTCGCATATTATTAAGAAGTAAATGGAAGCCACTTTATGCACCTTATTTAATTTATTTAACGTATTCACAATAATGTTTTAATACATTTTCAATTTCCGAGCTTGAATATCAAAAATGGCTGGATTTAGACATTAAGTACCTATCTACAAAGTTGTTTAAAAGTCTTTGAGGAGTCATTTTGTTGAATAATATACAAAGTGTCCCATTTAAAAAAATATTTTTATATCTATTTCCGAGGGACTGTAAACCTGGCAATATTACAAATACGAGATTATATCATCAAAGTATTTCTTCAAAGATGGATAGGTAACGGTAACGGGGACAACTGAGTGCCCGTCTCGACCACCAAACCTAATTCCCCTCGATCGGGTGAGAGCATTTTTGAAAATGGTTATTTACAAGACCACGCCAAATGATATAGAGATTACGAATACTTTCTTGCGGTACTTCGCATATTATCAAAAAATGGAAGGCGCTTTAAGCACCTAATTTAATTTCTTTAACCTATTTTCAATAAGTAAGTTTAAACAATTATCTCATATTTAAGTTTTATTAAATTCTCAATTTACGAGCTTGAATATCAAAAAATGGCTGGGTTTAGACGTTAAGTACCTAACTTCCAAGTTGTAGAATTCTTTGAAGAGCCATTTTGTTGCATAAAATCCCATTTAAAAAGATATTTGTCTATCAATTGCTGAAAAACTGTAAACTTGGCAATAATGGAAATGGTACTAGAAGCTCCGGCCAAAAGCTCTTCATCTTACATACAGATATCAAATTTGAGCTAAGTCGGAGAAACGGTATTTAGGATAAAGACATAATTTCAGACTTTTGTTACATACTGTATGTTAAGTGACCGAATATATCACACTTACAGGTAAATATGTTGCACGCCTCCTTACTAGCTTCTTCATGCTCCATCAGCCTCTGCAACATCGGCTGATAGATTGGTTCGTTAGTGTACTTCCACAATTCTTCCTTGGAATTTCTTCTGGCCGCCATCAACACTGACTTTCTTCCGACAGAAGTTATTCTTCTAGCGCTACGGAAATGCTCTTCTGCGTAGTGAGACAAAGTGTGTAGACGCATGCGCTGTATCGTTGTCAGAGTAGGAGCTGATTGTTGTTTATCTGCAAATATTTGTTTAATTGCTTAGTTTTTATGTGAAGGTAAAATAGTTACAAGGCAATCATATTGCTATAAAATAAGTATAACTATTACATATATACGGAGTTCATAATAGAGTCAAAAGTTTCCCTCCGCGTTGATACAATATCTGAACTATGACAAATTATACAAATGAAATTTTTTTCAAGAGTTTATTGAAAACAATACCTCTGTAAAGGAAATTAATACGTTCCAAAAACGATAGTATAGCAAAATGAAGAAACTATTAAATCATTTAGCAAACAAGAAATAGTAAAACTAGAACAAATAGGAAATCAAGTAGGAGAGGTTAAAATTTGCCATCTAAACCACAAAATACAATGACGTGATTTACAAATGTAAGATAAGTTGATACTAAGTGGAACTAGCCGAGAGTTGATCAGACGACTAACCCAAACTAACCAAAACTAACTAAATCTATTAAAATTGATTATTACATATCGGAGCCGACTCAAAAGACTAAAATAAGTTGAGACTAAGTGAAACTAACCGAAAGTTGCTTCGACGACTAACCAAAAATAATCTAATCTATTAAAATTGATTATAACGTATCGTAACCGGTTCAAATGACTAAAATAAGCTGATACTAAGTGAAATGATCCGAAAGTTGATTAGACGACTAACTAAAACTAACCAAATCTATTAAAATTGATAATACCATATCGGAACCGACTCAAATGACTAAAATAATTTGAGACTAAGTGAAACTAACCCAAAGTTAATTGAACGACTAACCAAAACTAACCACATCCGTTAAAATTGTTTCCGATACGTTATAATCAATTTTCATAGATTTAGTTAGTTCTGGTTAGTCGTCCAATCAACTTTTGGTTAGTCTCCCTTAGTCTTAACTTATTTTCTGCTTTTTGAACAAGTTTCGATACGTTCTAAACAATTTTAACGGATTTGGTTAGTTCTCGTTAGTCGTTCAATTAACTTTGGGTTAGTTTCACTTAGTCTCAAATTATTTCATTTGAGTCGGTTCCGATACGCTATAATCAATTTTAATACATTTTGTTACTTTTGGTTAGTCGTCTAATCAACTTTGGGTTCATTTCACTTAGTATCAACTTATTTTAGTCGTTTGGACTGGTAACGATAAGTAAAAATCAATTTTAATGAATTAGCTTATTTTTGGTTAGACATCGAATCAACTTTCGGTTAGTTTCACTTAGTCTCAGCTTATTTTAATCATTTGAGTTGGTTTCGATACGTTAAAGTCAATTTTATTAGATTTGGTTAGTCGTCTAATCAACTTTCGGTTCGTTTCACATAGTCTTAACTTATTTTACTTATTTGAGCCGGTTCCGATACGTTATAATCAATTTTCATAGATTTGATTAGTTCTGGTTAGTCGCCCAATCAACCTTCGGTTAGTTTTCCATAGTCTTAACTTATTTTAGTCATTTGAACCGGTTCCTATACGTTATAATCAATTTTAATGGATTTGGTTATTCGTCAATTAACTTTCGGTTAGTTTCACTTATTCTCAAATTATTTAAGTCATTTGAGTCGGTTCCGATACGTTATAATCAATTTTAATAGATTTGGGAAGTTTTGGTTAGTCGTCTAATCAACTTTCGGTTCATTTCACTTGGTATCAACTTATTTTAGTCACTTGGACCGGTTACGATATGTTATAAAGAATTTTAATGGATTAGGTTATTTTTGGTTAGTCGTCGAATCAACTTTCAGTTAGTTTCACTTAGTCATAACTTATTTTAGTCATTTGAGTCAGTTCCGATACGTCGTAATCAATTTAAATAGATTTGGTTAGTTTTGGTTAGTCGTCTACTCAACTTTCTGATAGTTTCACTTAATCTCAATTTTTTTACTTATTTGAGCCAGTCCCGTTACGTTATAATCAATTATTATCATAGATTTGGTTAGTTGTGGTTGGTCGTCCAATCAACTTTCAGTTAGTTTCACTAAGTCTCAACTTATTTTGGTCATCTGAACCGGTTCTGATACGTTATAATCAATTTTAATAGATTTGGTTAGTTTTGGTTATTCGCCAAAATTCGGTTCGTTTTGATTAGTTTTAACATACTTTAATTTGTGTAATCTATTTCGATACATTATAGGCCGTTTTGGTGCTTTTTGTTACTTTTGGTTTGTCGTTCAATCAACTGTCGGTTAATTTCAGTTAGTTTTAATTTATTTTAGTCCTTTGAACCGGCTCCGCGATACGTTATAATATTTTTTTATGTGTTTGGTTAATTTTGGTTAATCACCAAAATTCGGTTAATTTGGGATATTTTTTAACTTACTTTAATATTTTTAATCTGTTCCGATATATTTTAGCCATTTTGGGTGATTTTTGTTACTTTTGGTTAGTCCTTCAATCAAATTTCGATTAATCTCGGCTAGTTTTATTTTATTTTAGTCATTTGAACTAGTTCCGTTGCGTTATAACCAATTCTAATATTTTTGGTTAGTTTTGGGCAGTCGCCAATATTCGGTTAGTTTGGGTTAGTTTTATCTTACTTTAATATTTTTAATCTGTTCCAATACGTTTTAGCTCATTTTGGTGCTTCTTGTTACTTCTGGTTAGTTTTGGTAAGTCGTTTAGTCAGCTTTCAGTTAATTTCAGCTAGTTTTAATTTGCTTTAGTCAATACCGGTTCCGGTACGTTATAACCAATTTTAATGTTTTTGGATAATTTTAGTTATTCGCCAAAATTCTGTTAATTTGTTAGTTTTAACATACTTTAATATTTTAAACTCCTCTGATATGCTTCAACCCTTTTTGGTGCTTTTGGTTAGTTTTGGTTAGTTGTTCAATCAACCTTCGATTAGTATCAGTTAGTTTTAAATTATTTTAGTCATTTCAACCAGCACCGATACATTATAATCAAATTTAATGTTTTTGGTTAGTTTTGGTTAGTCGCCAAAATTCGGTTCGTTTTGGTTAGTCGTTCAATCAACTTTCGGTTAGCTTCAGTTAGTTTTAATTTATTTTTGTCATTTGAACCGATCCAGTCCGCATAAACAAACTAACACGATCTCTCACGCGTGTAACGTGATGTGCCAAATGTAGCATGCACTTTTTCGCGAATTGATACCCCATAATAGGAAAACAAAAACATTTCCAATGCTAAAAATTTATTAAAAGAAATGGCAAAGCCCTTGTCAGATTGGTACATCACTTACGTCTGGAGACTATCTCATAACTCTCAGCAGCATGCCTAAATTCACTTTTCGCAGGCCCTTCGATCGCTCCGCTCGCTACGAGGGCTCAAGAAAAGGAAACTAACCAGGTGCTAACCCAAACTAACCCAAGCCATACTCAAAATCAAGAAAAAAAACTGTTTAGAAATCTAACCTTAAAAAAAATAAAAAGAAACCGATGGGGTTTGAACTCGCGTTGCCGAAGTGAAGGCTAACCATGCAAACCTCTAGACCATCAGAGGCATACGAACGATTTGTTACATCACGAAGTACATGAAAACAGCTGAATGCTGAGAGTTATCGGATAGTCGCCAGACATAAATTGGTACATCGGTCACAGTAAAACAAGGCATAAATGGACAAACGCCAGTCAAACCAGGCATCAAAAGTCGATAAAAAGAAATGACATAGAACACTACTGGATGAAACTAATGGATACTCTGCAAAGTAATAAACATTTATTCTGATCGTCCAGGGAATTTAATTTAGATACATATGGTTCCAGATAAAAGCCACTCCTGAGACATGGTAATAAAAAACGGCTAGCATGTGTACGTAGGTACTTTGAGCGGCCTTCCTATATGGTAAAATGGACTTAACACGCTTAAAAGAAGAATGTGAAGATTAAGAGGAAGAAAGGAACACTCGGCGAAGCAATTTTCATATAAATATGGCACCGTTCGTTGCAATAACCCTTGATAAGAAAGGTGTGACGTCCTGGCTAAAACAGAAAGCTATTCAAATTCAAAGGATGAATTAGAAAACATAACGGCTACCTATCATTTAATTTTGACTAATGATTCAAATTTGAGAAAGCCTCGTACGTTTCTAAATGTTGTCAAGTCATATTTTGTCTCAACGTGACTGAATGTTTCCTGCCATCATCTCTTATTTAAGATTATATTTTAACAACTTTTTCTATACGTTTCCTACTTGTATCATTCAAACCTCTAAGAAGTTTTAAGATTTACGTAGAAAGTAATACAATACGTATATCAGTTGCAAGGCAGTACAGTACCCTTATACACATACCACTAACGACATCCTTCTTAAATGCAGCCAATATATCTTGAGGTGGCGGTGTTAATGTTGGCAGAATATATACCATCTCAGTATGGAAATCACCCGTTTTTCCGTTACATTCTCCATATCCCCATGTTGCTGTCAATAACGTTTCGCCATTAGTATTATTCTTTAGGGTGATCAAATCGCCTTTCTTGAAGGAGAGGAAGGATTCTGCTGTTTCAGACTACAAAAACAGTTTGTTTACTTGTGGGCTTAGTAGACTAATTAAGGTTCTATGTTGTCTATTTTATTTATAGAAACAATAATATAGTTTTTACCAGACATCTGGAATACATGCATAAAAAATTAAATATATATTAATTTATTTATTCTAATTTTGAATGGTTTAAAAGTTATTAGTTTTTTGCATAGTTTTACAGTCTTATGCAGTAAAACATCTGTGGATAAAAGAAATCCTCCATGGTAGCCTTGACAATTTATAAAATCGAGATGTCCTATAATATAATAATATGTGAATGGCGGGTTCGCACTTGATTTCTGTTACGCACCGAAATTCGCCTGGCAACGTCGCCTATATGGGCGACGTTGCCGGGCGACTGCATTTTAAAATCCTTTACAATTCTACGGCACTATGCTATATTAACTATTGACAACGCGAGTTCAATTCTTAGTTAATAATTCTGATTGATGGATTAACGTCACATTCACTTTATCTGCGGTCCAGTCAGTTTATTGTAGCAGGTCTATTTAGAGTGGTGGTAAGATTCTGTGTTTGCGAAATGGAGGACACGCGTTCGGTTCCCGTCGTGAGCAAGATGTGTTTTCTTTAATTTTTTAAGGTTATGTTTGTTTCTTCTATGGTTGCGCCCCGGAGCGAGCAAAAGCCATGCGTGAAAAGTTAACAGTAATCTAAGGTGACATTAACCCACCAATCAGAACGGGCTAATATAGCATAGCGCCCTAGGACTGTAAAGGATCTGATAAGGCAGCAACTTTGGGTTCGGTACTTAGCGCCACTTTTACAACCTTCGGTAAAACTTACGTTTAAACTTTGGTTTTACTACAAGTTTAAGCCAAGTAGTCATTTAAAAAGCAATGTTTTATATGTATCCGTAAACTAAAACTGAGGAGCTAGTCAAGCTATAGATTCTGACAGCTTATTTACAATTTAGCAGGTTACCGACTCCCACAAAATATCCAACTACCATTTCAGTACTTCCCTTTGCTTAGAGCCGAAGTGCGAATAAAGTACAGTGTAAAGTTATTTACGCAGTGATTTCTAGACAATAACCTTACTGATTGATAGGATGAGCCGATTCTCCATGTGTAAGATCTAAGATAATACTAGATCATGGGATAAAATATACTTGGACAATGTGAATACAAACAACGGCTTGTGTAACCCGATTACTTGGGCATCCTCTGTATATATTGCCTCCAAATATTAGGAATATTAGAAATGAAAATAGATTTATAAGGGAATTAAACATAGATCTTAATCACTAGAATTTAGATTTTTTTGCTTTGTTTTGGGTTTGTGTGCATAATGTAGATTAAACTGTTTTTGTAAATGTAACAAAGAATCCAGGGGACCAGTGCGCACCAGTACTGACTAGAGGTTGTTAAGTTAAAATTGTAAAAATGATTTACTGGAAAATAAATATAAAAAAAGATCAACTGAACAGACCGCTTGGAAATTATAAATCTATTTAAAAATCTCTACCCTATAATCCATATGAGCTATTCTGTTTCTTATTACTTTTGCTCATGTGGCAGCAATACATCTTCATCGTCGCTAAGAAGAACTCCAAAAATATATTCTATGTTCTTAATAATTATTGTTTTCAGGATTTTTGTTTTTAAAACAAGCCAGAAAAAAAACAGCTTATATTTGGATTATAAACTAAGGATTGTAGTTTGAACTATACCCCAACTTCCGGTAACAGTCAAACTTTGGCTCAAAGTTAAACGCAAGTTCTTAAATTCGCATTTTCTGCTTTCCAAAGATTAAACTTAAGTTTGCGCTTTAAACGACGTTTGTAAAAGTGACCCTTTTATAAGTATACACTATACACATTGATGTTTGCACGTGCTAGCAAACATTCTTGCCCATCGAAGGTGTTATTTCCATAAAAGAGTACGAAAATTATATTTTTCAATGTAGGTATCATTTCTCATTTGAAAGTGTTATACTGAAAATATATCAATAAAATCCAATTTTGTTTACGTATAGACATGTTTTGATAAGGTTAGCTCAATACCAGCTTGGCTGCTAGTTGTTGCTACACTGTGCAGCCGTGTAATTTGTTTCAAAATATCCGCATCGGTAAAAAGTTTGGCATGCTTATTCTTTGCCGAGTGCATAACCTTTCCCGTATAAATCTATGTTAGCTTTGCGCCAAATAGGCAAGTACATTAAAAAAAAACAATCAAAAGTTAAAATTAACCAAAAATTTGCTCGAATCTGTTGAAAATACAGTGGCGCAAGGTGAAAGTAAAAGATCCATAGCAAAAACTATCGGAGTAATTGAAGTAACTCTTCGAAAGCGGTTGGAAGTTGATCCCATACCAACCCCCTCTCTTGAGTGATTCAAGCCAATTTTCACCCCGAATATGGAAAAGGGCTTAGGTACTTTGAAGAATTGGGCAGCAACTTTTATGGCTTAACCACAGAAGGAAAATCTGTGGCTTAACGGTTAAAGCATTGTGCGAATTAGCCTCTGAATTCGCAGAATAAAACGCTGTATCTACAGACTTAAGAAAATGGCGGCAAATGGTGTTTTCATTCTGTAAGCGTTACAATTTAAGTGTCCGAATGGCAGAGAACACATGCCTTGCAATGCAAAACCCTCTGGTGTCAATGGAGTTCAAGTGAACCATTTCTAAACAACCTCAAAAGCCTAATGGAAAAAAAAAGAAATCGTGCAACATCGAACGCACAGTATGGCTGAGACCTCGATTCTCACAGTACTAAACAAAATTCCTGGCAAAAACGATGTTGGTAAAATTGAATCATCTGAGAGAGGTCAGCTTATAATGGTGACGTGCGCTATGCGTGCTAGTGGAAAATACATGCCGCATTTAATATGTCCACGCACTCAGGACTCATTAACTCGGAATTTTTTCTTGAACCATTCGATCCACTTCTCATTAGCTGCCATTAATAAATGTCGCAGCGTAGGCATTGAACTTTTAAGTGTACCAATGAAGTAAATCTTCGGAAGCGGTTGAAAGCCGATTCCATACCCACCCCCTCCCTTGAATGACTCAAGCCAATTTTCACCCTGAATATGGAAAAGGGCTTAGCTACTGCGAAGAATTGGACACGCTCGTTAAGCCACAGAAGAATTCTTCTGTGGCTTAACGATTAAATCACTGTGCGAATTACCCTTTGAATTCGCAGAAAGAAATGGTGTTATCACTGTTATCTACAGACCTAACAAACTTAAAAAAATAGCGGGAAAGGGTGTCTTCATTCTGTAAGCGTCACAATTTAAGTGTCCGACTGACAGAGAACACATGTCTTGCAAGATCCTCTGGTTTCAATAGAGAAGTGAACCGTTTCTTAACAACTTCAAAAACCTAATTGAAAAGAAAGAAATCTGGCAATATCGACCGCACAGTATGGATGAGACCTCGATTCTCACAGCGCTAAACAAAATTCCTGGTAAAAAGGATGTTGGTAAAATTGAATCATCTGAGAGAGGTCAGCTTATAATTGTGACGTGCGCTATGAGTGCTAGTGGAAAATACATGCCTCATTTAATATTTCCACGCAAACGAAGAAAGGAAGAGCTGATTATTGGCATTTCACCTGGTACAATAGTACAGGATTTAGACTCAGGACTCATTAACTCGGAATTATTTCTTGAACCATTCGAACCACATCTCATTAGCTCTCATTAATAAATGTCGCAGCGGCTAGGATGAGTACATACTTGAAGCGGCCTTCCTATATTCTGAAATGGACTTAACACGCTTAAAAGAAGAAGGTGAAGATAGGAGACAAGGCACACAGACGGTGAAACAATGTTCATACAAATATTGCACCGTTCGTTGCAGTGGCGCACCAAGGGGGGGGGGGCATCGTGCCAGGCCCCTCCCCCAGACTGTATAAAAAAAATATGACATCAGGACGTGGCACTCCAATTTTTTTTAGCACAACCTACAAACAGAAAGCCGTCAATTTCTACATGTTGTCAAGTCATATTTTGAGCATTGAAATTTTAAGTGTACCACCACATATCAGTCACCGAGTGCAGCCCTTGATAGAGGATTTTTAGACTTCTCAAAACTGCTCATAGTTAAAAGTGTGAAAACTGATATGTCTTTTATGCTGGCCGAACAATCACAAAATACCAAATAGGTGAATTATTTGGCAAGACTTTTTCAAGGTTAGCTTTAATTGGAAAAGCCCTGAATGTTTTTTTAACCTTGTGGAATTTGGCCCTATCGACTCAGAAGTATCCATTCCTGAAGATTTTGTACTAGTTGCTGTAATTGACAGGCCGCTGTGTCCATCCGAGAATACCTCTCAGCAAATTTATCAAAGCAAAGTGCGTCATCTTACCTGACTTACCCCTAATGAAATATTTCTAAAAATGTCACTAAATCGCAAACTTTAATTGATTTAAATATATTTTATTCTTCCTTTTCAAACCATAATTTTAATAAGAGCCATTTTTTTTATATATATATTTACCTTATAATCTTGAGTTGCCACACAGTATATTGAACGTTTTCTTAGTCCATCTATAATAAATTGAATTAGAGAGCTTAAACTGTTGGCATCAGGAGTGTGGAACACATATTCTTCTTTAGCAACCTTAAAATAATATGACTTGTTATAACTTATATTGTTGTTATATTTACTTCGTACGCCAACAGTTTATGAATATAGTCTTCAGTCCTAGGGCTAAGGCTTTTAAAATAATCGGGACTTTAATCTTTTAAGATATCTTAAGAGAATCAGTGAATATGATTCTGAATTATTTCAGGAACTATTAAAATAAAGTAAAACTGAAGTTTTTCTTTAACATTAGACAAACTTGAACATTTTCCACCTCAGCACTTTTATAGTTTTCAGCTTCTATAGGGTCAAATAAATTGCACCTTTAGACTTGGGATAAAGACAGCCCTATTCGTAAACTCTTGGCGTAATAGGATACGCAAAGATATCAACTAAAATTCGATCTCTCACAATAATATGGAATATATCTACAATCTACCATTTTAATTAATATAAAACATTGTCCTCCAATAGAGTGAGTAGAATAAACGCTGCCAATGGACTCAATACTTGATTTAGTATACCAAAATATCCGAACACTAGATATTTACACAATATTTTTAATTTAAGGCGACCGATAGTTCATCTATATCAAAAATGTGAATTAACTATAAAAAAGGTTCAAGCTGGACTGAATAAGACAAAGACTCAAACTTCATCTGACAGAATATTTTCAATTTAAGGTCCAGCCATGTTAAGCCATTGAAAAAAAAATTAAGTTAATTATTCGCCCACTCCAATTTGTACACAATCGGAACTATTCTCTCGCCCATTTGTTCCAGAACCAACCAATCCGAGCGGTCTTACTTGGCAGCATTATTAAATCCAATAATCTCATATATGCATAGACAGGAAGTATTCGAACAAAGATAGACAACAGGTCTATTCGAAAAATATTTATATTCATAACTAAAGTACATCCTGAATCTATTGCAATTATTCCACTAACAGTCATTGCATAGCACTGTATTTAAATGTGCAATTTGGGGTATTGGCATATATATAACCAAGATGAATTAGAACTGTTTATTTAAAAAAGTAATACTTTTATTATTGCTATTTTTTTATAGTCATTATGGGCGTAATTTATGATATTAGCAATAAAAATCGAGTGCCTGAAAATACCCGATCAACTAAAATTCTGTTTAATGTTATACATAGATTATAGTAAAATTTTTCTTGAAAAAACTATATAAACTGGTCCACACTTGAAGTGGCTTATTTAAATACTTATATTTTCAAGTACCTCATAACTATATAACACAAAGTGATTTATAAATTAATTATAATAAGCGCTGCAGATAGGTGGCCAAATATATGTGAGAACCCTATATAAGTAGCGGGAAAAATATACAAAAATGAGATTTAAAAAATGAAATCCACGCTTTCGAAATGGCAGATCTATAAATCCGGCGATAAGTATAATACCGAAAATCGTTCGACATAAATATGCTTACTGGAGAAATAAATGTTTAAAATGAATGCATAACAATATTGTAGTTATATTTTAAATGTTTTGAAAAATTAGAACGCGATCTTTAAAGCAAGTGCCAATTTGTGGCTCATGGCCAAAAATAAAATTTATAATATAATACAAATAACTAAAATAAGCAGGGTTCAATTTAAATTTAAAAAATTGGGGACCCTTCCGTTTAAATCGAAAGTACAACCGGAACTCTGATATTTACAAAATAATACCATAGTGCAGGTATATTAATATCCAAGTAGCAAATTGCCGTTTAAATTAAAAACAAAATTATAGGGACACTGGATATGGGTGACCCGGTATAAGATCTGATTACTTTCAACAATCGTCTCCCATCTTTTAAGATAGCATGACGTCAGCCTCAAAATAGCCATATAATTATTATAATAAGACATCTAAAAGAAAATATTTTCAAAATAAATTATTCAAATATTACCACAAAGATAAGAATACAAAACGATGAATAGATTTAATTCTTTAAAGCAGCACCATTTTTCCTAATAATAAGTTTGAACGTTTGAACATTGATGTCATCAGCATTTGAGTGTGATGAGGATTAAAGTTATTCCAGGTTTGGTCATTTTTATGCACCAAATTTCTGTTTTCTAGATGGAAGTAATTAACCTTATTTGTTTTGCAATTATATCCCCCTAACATTTTTAATCAAATTGGTATCTGGATGTCTTTAACGCCAACTTAGTCATCAGAACTGGATTTAAGCATAGGCTAGAGCCTATGAGCCCGTTCAATGGTTCCGCAACACTGTGCGACTGTACAAATGAAAAATTATTTTACGTCAATTTTTAGAATGAAGTTTTTTGTTTCAGTAAATGAATAGGATAATAGATTGGTGATCGTAATCATCTTCATTTGTATTTGGTTTAAATTGATGTGGTGTTTGACCAGCCTGACGAAACTATCTCCCACTGTCCGCCAGCCGCCGAGCGCATACGGGAGCGCAGGTGGCAAAGGCGTTGCTTTCGCATATGAAAAGCGCACTCGTCATATTCTGCAACTAGCAACTATGTAGATTGTAGACCAGTATTGACATTAACCATTGACGTATAAAAGGAAAAAATTACATTAACCCATAATGGTCAAGCGTTTTATATAGTTTCGATATAAATCATACATTATCTATGTATACATTAACCAAATAGTTGAAATTAAGGCTGTTTAAATAAATTAGTAATGTGCATAGTTTGGGTCAAAGAGAGTTAACCTAGAAGAGACGGGACAAATGGTTATTTGTTTTCACCCAACATGGAGGTACATTCTAAGGTCGACAGACGTAGCTTTGCCAAATTTAAAGTTTACCAGTTACTGTAGGAAACTTAGATACAATAAAATAATTAAGATACATTTATTTACTTTTTGTATGTACCCCAAAATTAGATCACATTCTAACACACACTGTGGTATAAGGACATGTTTGCCATATTTCTTTATTAATCAGTGAATTTAACTCTCAAGTAAGTATATTTTGTTTTTAAATAGCACTCGCTATTTTAAATTTGTTGCACCATGTAACATTTGTTAATCTATAAATACCTAACATAAATCTACCTTAGTTAACAAAAAAAAATTTAATTACCTACTTTAGAATTTAAAATATTGTCATCAAGCATGCGGGAAAACTATAAATAAAAGTGGTAATGCCGAGTGGCTGCCTCGGCTATCTCTCGTCTACTTTCGGCCGAATGACAACATGGCGTCCTAGTCGTAGAAAACCGGCATGTTTTGATTCAGTTACTATCGTGTGGTGTTCTTTAGTGCTTTGTAAGACTTTTTGGGGGCAAATCAGTGTTTAATACTTTATCATGGTTCATCAGTGTGGAGTTTCCAAGAAAACAAGTCTGAATTTTCCAAAACATTCGTTTCATCGGTGAGTATTAAATGTCATTTAATTGGCGTTCCACGAGGGCCATAAAAAGCAATACAGTAATGCATGGCTTTCTAGTTCAAGTACAAGTAGATGAAAATTAGCTTCTAATAACACTTTACAAGTCTATTATATCTGCAAATTAAAAGTAAAACTAATCTAGCATAATTGATATGTTATTATAAATCATCTATACGAGTCCTGCCGCCTGACGAGTCCTAGGCTTGCGCGCGCATTATAGACACATTTCAAAACTGAATGATAATATATCATACTATTAAAACCTTGCCATCTATTTTACTGGACTGGTTTGGGGACCATATATAACATATATGAAGATGACCCGTTAAATTGCCATGGAACCGAATTAATAAAATTAGTGTTAACAAATTATTCTAAAATCAGGATACATTATGAAACTTTTAAAAAGCTTGAATCTTCTCAAAAACCAAGAGTTAGAAGTTTCCTTACAAAAGCTGTCTTACTTAGAAATAAATACACTTTTGTATACTTATTAGTCATTCAACTAGATTGTTTAAATAAGCGTTGTATACTTAAAATGAAATTTCAGGACTTAGAAACTTGTCAAAAATGTTTCAAAAATATGTTGCCTTGTTTTCTTAATCTCTATCTTTGCTTTGTTTTGTTCTTTTGAGATTTTTTTTATTGTTGTGATTATTATTTTTGATTTTTCAATAGCGAAATCAGTAATCCTACTCCATTTAATTATTGAAAGTTTTAATCGCCATTCGACTGTTAAAAACTGCAATTTGACATCTATTATGATAAAAGTATGTATATAATATCCTAAATGAACGATTTGATTTAGTATTATGGTGTATTGCAAATTCTGTTTAATTTTCAATTAATAAATAATTGTAATTAAATAAATATTGTCTTAACTAGATTGTATTAAATAAGTATTATTTTAACCTTGAAATACCAATTCTGTGGCTGCGCGCACCAGAGTTTTGGTGCAGTAGCGTGCCGTGGGTATCAGGGCGGGAGGGGCGAGCTATTTCGAGGGCGCCGAATGATGAGCCATTTGCAGTTTGCATTAGGAGGCTGAGGCGGGTTAGATAGAGGGGGGGGGGGGCATTCGCCCCCCCTGGCCCCCTATACGACACGCTACTGTTTTGGTGTTCGAAATTGTCGATACCTTTTTTTCATACCAGTTTTGATACCCAGTCAGTCTGAACAAAAAAGTTCGAGGTGTGGTGATGGAACTTTATTGACTTTTAATCTTTTATAATTTAATCTCACTATAAAATATTATTAAATACTTTTCAATACATTTAAATAGCATTCCTACTCAAGACAATCAAATTTATATTATGTGCTAAAAATTCGTTTCCAAACTTCAAAATTGTCGGTCTCAAATTTCCCAATATTTCAATATCCAGATTTCATTTAAGAATCGAACTCTATAAACGGCCCACAAATTCCCATTTTTAGTTTTTGCGTGTTCGATTTAAACTTTAATTTTGACGAGAGATTCTAGGAAAAAAAATGCTACGCCTATGTTTTGTTTACCCACTAGCCACTTGCCGTACTACAGTTTCTTGATAAATACGCACGTCACAGTCTGTGGTTTAGGATGCAGTTTTCTAGAAAATTATGAATGACAGACTTTGTCTTTTTAAGGTGGGGTAGTCCTAGATAGGAAATGACCCAGAAAATCTATATATATAAAACAAAGTCGGGTTAGTTACACCACTTATAACTCAAGAACGGCTGAACCGATTTTTATGATCTTTGGTTTGTTGGATTTGTCTCCGCCCCGAATAGCAGAATAACTATTAAAATATGGGAAAAATTCTCGGATAAAAATTATAGGATAGAAATTCAACGGAAAATAGTGGGAAAGTAGCATATTCAAATCTAGAAAGATACTGAATACAGAAATGACTTGAATCGAAATATAAAAAATTATAGAGAATAAATGACAAAAACTGTCAAATCGATTGGTATCAATCATTCCAGATCATTCGGTCGATCAGTCATCCGTACTTCGTGTTGCTTAAACATCGATAGCAAATCAACTATCGGAACAATCGATAGTTTTATAAAGAGCTATCGATAGTCGAAATTTTTTTTCCAAGACAGGTGATGACGAAGAAAAGATAAAAATTTAGATACTTTGTTGTTCATCATTCACAATTATTCAACCGATTTTTATGATATTTGATTTGTTGGATTTGTCTCCGCCCAGAATAGCAGATTAACTATTAAAATATCGGAAATCGGAAATATACAGTGTGTCCAAAAACTACGCAACCTATGGGAAATTTCTAGAAAATGTTATTCTTTATAAAAGTTGATGCTTGAAAAAAATAGATATTTATTATACAATGGAAAAAAGGATTAGATTTTAGCTCGAGGTCCGGTCGTGTTGCCTCCCGACGCGAAGCGGAGGGAGACAAAAAACCGAGTATAATACGTGTATAATACACTGTATAATACACTATTTTTTCTGTGACTGGAAAAACGACGATTTAATATTGAAAAAACATATTACTACAATATATTAAAGTCAGAAAATTATCGATGTGAAATTTGAATTTTTAAACTGGTAGGCTGTTGTACTTATAGTGACAATAGACCTGCGTTGCTAAGGAAACCTTTAAAGTATTCAAATATCTGTCAATTTAATTCTGTGTTTTGATTTATGTGTATATATGTCGACATATCCGGGAAAAAAGTAGTCACTTTTTTCCCCGGGGAAAAAAGTAATTTCATAAAAACTGATATTTTGTTACCTGGCAACAGAGATAAAATGTCAAACGTTTTTCCCGTCACAGAAAAAAGTAATTTTTACAATGCTAAATTAAAGATAATTATACAGGGTCCTTAAAACACATAAACAATAAGATTTAAAAAAAAATTGGTATATCGGAAAACCTTCTGCAGAAAAAAAAAGTTCCTATTAAGTTGTTGCTGAAAAAATTAAGAACAAAATTAAGAAAAAGAGGGGTTTTTCGAAATTTTTTCAATAATTGTCCTGAATTTTCTCCGCATCAGTGCACTTTTGGAAAAAAACGGTATTTGACTTTTATTTTTGCCTTAATAGGAACATTTTTTCTGCAGAAGGTTTTCCGATATTCCCAAATTTTTGTTTTTTATCCTTAATTTTTGTATTTTTTAAGTACCCTGTATATCCTATCCTTAATTTAGCATTGTCAAAATTAGTTTTTTTCAGGCATCAACTTTTATCAGGAATAACATTTTCTGAGAAACTAATAATAAAGAAATTTCCTATATATTGCATACTTTTTTGGACACACTATATAAAGCATGGTCGGGTTAGTTACACCAAGAACGGCTGAACCGA
>MU183379.1:153723-170889 GCA_016904865.1 Pissodes strobi | reverse complement strand
CTTGATGTCCGTGATATGCTTTGAACCTGTCGAGGTGGACAACTTTCAGCTTACTTCTGGTGCTACGTTGAGTTCTATACACTATGATGTCTGTGTAGGGCCCTTTCCATACTGGCCTTAGCTTGGAAGATCTTCCTTTCTTCCTTTACGGATAATATAACCAGACTTTATCGTTCATCTGAAATCCCATGGAGTTAGCTTGGAGATCATATAGAGCCTTCATTCGGTCACTGGCGAGATGTTCAAACGGTTGTCCCACATCATTTCTGTTTTCCGTTAGATGTTGTCTGGGGTCCTTGACTTGAGGCACCAAACTTTCCATTATGTACTTCTTCCAGGACTTGCGATACCCTCGTTTCTGATACCACTAACTGCGTCTTCACTACTTTTCCATCGGCGCTTTCCCAGGCTCGTTTAAGAAGTCCATTTTCAACTACCAGGGAGGCCCACTGAGCCCACAGAGATTTAAAAGTAAATCCCTTAGTTGAAATAACTCTCCAGCTTGGTCTTGGCTGACGTTCTTCTTTAGCTTTTAGCAGCAGTGCTATTTCACTATCCTCAAGCTGATTTTCTTTAGTTGCTCTCTGGTCCACTGGTGATCAAAGAGCAAAGCAAACTTCATTTGCCTAATGGGAGCAATTCCTTCTCGTTGATCTATTCTGTGGAAACGCGTACAATTATCCTCGCATGATCTTCTGGATAAAGCATCTGTATTATTATGCAATATTCCTTAGCCTTAAAGTTATATTGTTTTAACTCTTCCTGACTTGACTTTGAACTGCTGGCGTCTCTGGATGGAGATGTAGACCGTAGTTGTACTCGACTGTCTCTCTTGAAATGCCCAGTCCTGCCACATATATAGCACTGATTTGAAACATTTCGGTTACGTGGCCTATCTTCTAGTGGCTCCCGGTATCATTGTACACTACAGTCCCTTTTGAAATGTCCAGTCCTGCCACATTTATAGCACTGATTTATAGCATTTCGGTTGCATGGTCTAACTTCTAGTGGCTCTCGGAATCTCTATACTTGACAGTCCCTTGTAAAATGTTCAGTTTTGCCACATCTATAGCACTGATTTATAGCATTTCGGTTACATGGCCTAACTTCTAGCGGCTCCCGGAATCTCCCCGTGGCCTGAAGAACTTCGGTTAATTTCGTCAAAATACCGCCCATCTCAGTTAATTCACAATTGTTCGCCAGCTTTTCTTCCTGAATTAATAAGGCCTTGATTGTTGGCTTAGAGATGTTATGGGCCACCTCGGTTTCTAGGGCTCTATTCAAAACTTCACGGCTGTTATCAAATTTGGCTAGACGTAACATCTTCTGAGTTTCTGGATCTCTGATACCATCCACGAAATATTGGGCAGCAAGTTCGTCTTGAAAGTATTCTGTTGCTCCCGGTTAGGCCAACTGAATGAGACGTCTAACGTCTGGCTCAAACTCTTGCAGGTTTTCACCAGGCTTCTCATGTCCGGACTTTACTTGTGCCGGATACAGTTGACTTCTGTGTTGGTCTCCGAGTCATCTCTCCAGGGCAGCTACAAATTTGTCATATTCTCCTGTTGGCTGATGGGAATGGTCTACAGTTAAGTAGTTCCAGCAGATCCATGAAGCGCTACCACTATAGTGCCTAGCCATTTCTTCGTTATTGCAACCGTTGGCAACAGCAGCAAGTTGTCTTCTGTACATTATCCATGATGTTTTACCGTCATACGTTGGAGGTTTGATATTATGTCCTATAGCGAATACCTTCTCGGTGGGTCCTTAATTTTTAAGTCTGATAACTTCTGCTTGTAGATTCTTCATTTCTATCTGTACGTCTCCTACTTCTTTTTGTACATTTCCAACTTCTTTTTGTACATTTCCAACTTCTTTTTACACAGTTCCAACTTCTTTTTGTATATTGTTTACTGCTTTTTCAATATTTTCTGTAATTTTCTCACCTACAATTACATCCAGCATCCATTTCTAAAGCCGGTCCTCTTCTGCCTTTTGTTTTCTTGGTCTTGTAAAATTTTCTGAAGCCTGTCCTGTTCTGCTTGCCTTTTATCTTCTTGGTCTTGTAAACTTTTATGCTTGCCTTTTACGTTCATCCTTTTCCCGATCCACTTGCTTTTTATCTTCTTGATCTTGAAAATTTTTCTGAGGCTTGACCTGTTCTGCTTGCCTTTTATCTTCTTGGTCTTGTAAAATTTTCTAAAGCCGGTCCTGTTCTGCTTGTCTTTTACGTTCATCTTTTTCCCGATCCGCTCGCCTCTCAGCATTTAGATTTGCCATGAAATCGGCCACCATTTTATTTATTTGCACCATTTCTGTCGTTTGTTGCCTTGTATTGACCATAGAATGTTATAAAATGTTCACAGAATCCACCAATCAAAACGGACGGATTGTACCCTCTTCTCTCCTCGAAGAATACTTCAAAGTCCGGCCCCTTCACAATCCAAATGTTATTTTTCCGTGGGTTCTAACAAAATTACAAATTTTACTTCTTTAAGCTAATACTCTTTATTCTTTATCACTGTATACAATCAAACACAATATGAATACTCAATGACGAACTTTTCCAACAACAGAAAACAATACTTATAGGAGACGTAAACATAGACTGGTTAAAACAAATTACAGTGCTGCAAAAAATCAAAGGAATAATAAGTTGTTACAAAGGAAAACCGAGTAACAAATATATCGTCATCACTAATAGATTACATAATTGCAAATGACTTCAATATGGATGAATAAAGGCGGTGGTGCATTCGATTTCCGACGGGCGATATCCGAAAAAGCCTTAATTATCTCGAGCAAGAATTATGCAAGTCATATACACCCGATTTTCGAATCTGGAATCCATGAAATATGACATTATGTATGGAAGAAGAAGAAAAGTTTAGCAACTAACCAACAAAAAACTGCTTCTCCTGGAGTTTTATCTTCTATATAACCGAGAGTTTTTCGTGTTAAATATTGTACGTATGAATTTTTATTATAATAATTAATTTATTAAAATCAAAATTAGTTTAATAAATTATGCCCGTTTGACATTAATGTTAGAGCAGGTCTTGCTCGCACAGATAGTGAAAAGTGTCACTTGACATCCTAAGGTAATAAATAGTATATTATTTTATATGGAGGAAAAGTAACTTTTCCTCCAAATAAAATATGCTGTTTTTTCTTCAAATGTCGACAAATTAATGCAAAAACATCTCTTTTTAATAGTAATAATATTTAATTATTATTAAAGATAAGTGGGTTCGCAAGACGGCTTAGACCGGTGTCGGTGAATAGGCACAGGTTGTTGCTATAGTAATGTAACATAAAGCTGTCAGTGGACACTGTCAACAATAATAATTTTTTAAGATTGCGTCTCCGATTGCGTTTTAATTCCATATTGATAAGCAGTTATTGAGTAAGTTCGATTAAATAATAACCAATTTGTTCCTAAATTAGTGATTTTTAGAAATGCAGTCACAAATTGAGTGATAAATACAAATTGCAGTTTAATAAATCTTGAGTAGTTGACGCTTATTTTGTTGTCTGTTTGTATTGTATCTATGTTGCTATGACAACACTTTTACCTCCGCCGGCGGAAAAGTGAAAAGTAAAGCTCCGGCGGAGGAAAAACGAAACATCACGGCCGCCTACATAGTCGAATAATGACGGATTTACTGACGTTTGAAGAAAAAATACTTTTCTTGATCGGTCAACCGCATTTCTTGCAGTAGATTATGATATGTACCTTGAATTTTCCTATTTTTAAAAATTTCCTGTACCCAAAGCCTTCTTTGCTTTATCGGCCTATTTTTACTAAAAAATAGCAACATGGATAAAAGCAGCACACTATTTGCTTTGCCGTCTTTGAAGTTGATTGTTCAGTTTGTATCGAAAATAATGAAATATGAAAATGTACCAAAATTAAGTCAAGGAAAAATTATTGAAGATGTGCGGTTAAAAAACGCACGATATCGGACAAAAGTTAAAATTATCATACGACGTCGGATAATTTCTTAAAATATTCGGATGAAAATTGGCGCCAAAATTTTTTGACCAATAGGAGCATCGTCGGATCATCGTACCCGGATATCGGATGCATGGGACGTCGCCTTTATCCCGAGATTTTCCTATCTTAAGCGATCATGAAATGATTGGCGGTAAAGTATCACTACCTTATGTGACTCATAAACGTCCAGAGATTTATAGTAGAAATCTCAATGAGCAAATTGTTTCTGATATGGTTGGAGAACTGATTGGAAAGACATGGAATTATAACTCTGTTGATGTTAATGGTATATACGTGGATTTTATTAGAAACATACAGGAGTTGATGGATAAGATTTGCTCCCCTGAAGGTTAGAACTATTCGTAAATGTCCTTGAATAACAGCATATATTAGTGAATCACAACATAAAGACATGAAGCTTACAAAAAGTTTCGTTTGAGTAAAGTAGAGGCTGGCTGGACAGGTCACAAAGCTAAGAGAAATAAAGTTGTAAGTTGTGTCAATGATTCGTAATCAGAGGAAAATATGTTTTGATCAAAATATAGATAAATGTAATAGTGAAAGTAAAAAAATGTGGAATACATTAAATGAAATAATTGGAACAAAAAATCAAAAATGAAATCAACTTTGGACACAATACAGGCTACATTGCAACCAATTTTAATAATTTCTTTTTGGGCAGCGTTAGTGAGATCTCTGATAGTATTGAATTTAGAACATGGAAAGACATCGGAATGTCAAAGTCAAAGTCAAAGTCAAGTATGCTTTATTGCCACAGAAAAATTCAAATAAATTTTATAGACAAAGCGAACTAAAATAAATAAACTAACCATAGTAGAATGATATGGCCACTTATGGCGACTATATAGTTTTAGAGGATTAGATTACTAGCTTTGCAGTGCTCAGCATTTATTATATTATTAATAGGCAGAGATAAGAGTGTGCATTTTAGTCATAAGCAAGCTTTCAGTGTAGCAGGTTAATACATTACTAGTATTTTTTCTTCGTGTAACTAAAATAAAGTTTTTAAAAACGAAGTAAACAAGGTAGTAAATATATTTGGCGCAGTCGGTAGGATCATTTCCGGTGTGCGTACTAAGGATTCTTTTCGGATACGAAATTCGGGAAAAGTTACGATTCACGTTACGACATTTGCGTGTACACTCCTGGATTATCAGTGCCCTTTGGATTATTGGTGCCACTCCGTCTGTCTCAACAGTTAAGGAAGGATCGAAACATCAACCCCTACGGAGAGCTACTTGTGACTCCTGGCAGACATCGTTCATCGGTACACCTCTGGACAGTATACCTCTTCAGCGAAGTACCACCTGATACAGGACAGAGATTGAGAACTTTATTGTAAGTCGTAATTGTTCTTTATAATCGGACATCCTGTTAGTTAAGACATTTCAATTTTATTTCGAAAAAAAGTGAAAAGTAATACTTTTTAGAATATGTTAGTTACTCATGAAGAAATTTAAAGGTAGATTTAGTGATATAACGTATCCTAGAATAAGACGTAATAACGTAGAAAAGATTAATTCATCAGAAAGTGAATTAACTGAATTATATTGTAACATTTCAAATATATTCGAAGTTCAAGAAACGCAAGTTGAGAATACAAACATTATGGCAAATGCTTTAAAATCAGTAGTAGCATTATTAAAAACTTTTGATGGCACGCCCACTCGTTTAGAAACATTTTTAACACAAATAGATACTTTTTATGCTAGATATTTTAACGGAGATGAATCTCAACAAGAATATGTAATCTTAGCAATAAAATCAAAAATAATCGGTGCAGCCGAAGATTTTTTGTTAACGAGATCTGATCTTAATACATGGGCAGAAATTAGGTTAGCTTTACAACAGAAGTTTGCTGACCCAGTAAATAGAGCTAGTCTACAACAACAACTTATATTTTTAACAAGAAAGAGTGAATCCACACAGGATTATATTCAAAAGTTGAAAGCGTTAGTAAATAAGATTAATAGTAAGATTTGTTCAGAAATTGCCAATATTGAAGCACGCTCAGTTTTAATTTCACAAAATGAGCATACAGCTACGCAAAACCTTCTATCCAATATTTCTAGTGAATTAAGAACTTTATTAATTGTACAAAATCCACAGAATTTGGATCATGCAATTGAAATAATAACAAACTATGAAATATTAACTTCTCAAAATAATTTCAAAAATAATTATTTACAAAATCAGAATTCAAACAAAAATGTTCAAAAACCACAATCTATTGATTTCCAGAAGAATCAATATAAGTTTCAAGTTAATCCCCAGAATAATTTTCCAAGACCAAATAATTTCAACCCTAAACCATACAATCTACCTTTTAATCCGAAACCTCAAGGACAATTTCCAAGATACCCTAATCAAACATTTTTTAGAACCCCAAATCAAAATTTCAAACCAAATTTAGCACAAAGAAATGCACAATTTTCTAAACCCCAACAATATCCACAACCCATGTCTGGCGTTAGTGTCCAGCCCCGAAAACCTGTGAGTCAAGTGCAAAGACCACAACAATCTCATTTTCGACCACAAGGTAAACCCAATTTCACTTGGCAACAATTAACCCACCTTGAAAATGAAGAACCAAATTATTATTCTGATACCGATATTGTCGAGTATCCAATAAATAATTCGGACTTTGATGAACATGACTATTACCAAAATGTGGAAAAATTAGAAAATCAAGATGAAGAAAACATAAGTGAACAACTAGAAAATATTCATTTACCAGCCTCGGAATAAAACCATGTTTAAATTTGAATAGTTTTCAAATTAATCAATTACCGTATATTGAAATTCCCAATTATAATATTAAATTACTAATAACCACTGGTTCTCATGCTTCATTATTAAGACCATCTTTAGCAGAGACTTATTTTCCTGAGTTAATACAACCTTATACGAGCACTTTACAAACTTGTGCAGGTTCTAAAAAAGCTGAGGGTAAAGTAAACATTCCCTTATTCTTATGCTTTGGTATAACAGACTCAGTTGATTTCATATTGTACCCATTTCATGAATATTTTGACGGTATTTTAGGTATAAAAGATCTTTGTAAATTAAACCTGAATATCGATTTAAAAAATCAATTACTAAGAAATCAATACTTAGAAATTCCTTTTTATTATCGAGAAAACTTCGATCAATACTTAATTGAAATTCCGCCAAAAACAATTCAAAAGTCTGCATTTAAGACTAACCTACCCAACAATACGACATGGATAATGCCTTATTTTTGTGACCATGATATCGAAATACAAACAACTATTGTGACAATTGATAATAACACTTACACACTCGATATTTATAATCATACGGATAGATCAATAGTATTAGAAGGTAGTACGAATGACAATATGCCCTTAGAACCAATCGAACTTAACAATTTTGAAATATTTAACTTTAAAAATATTGAAACATCCATCCATTCCAATTTTGTGAATGAAAATGTAGATTTAAAATCTCTAATTAGACATGAACACTTAAACCAAGAAGAGAGAGAACAACTTTTCAAGCTTCTTAAAAAATTTAATAACATTTTACATAAACCTGGAGACCCTTTGACATTTACAAATCAAGTATGTAATCAACACTACTGACGAACTACCCACTCATACGAAAAATTATAGGTATCCATATATACATAAAGATGAAGTAAATAGACAAATAAATGAAATGTTAGACAACGGAATCATTCAACCTTCATCATCCCCTTGGAGTTCACCAATTTGGATAGTTCCTAAAAAACCGGACGCTTCTGGACAAAAGAAGTGGAGATTGGTGATTGATTATTCCAAACTCAATGAAAAGACTATCAGTGATAGATACCCGATTCCAAATATCTCTGACATTTTGTCAACAACAACGCTAGATTTAGCAAGCGGATATCATCAGATAGAAATGGATCCAAAAAGCATACCGAAAACAGCTTTTAATGTTGACCATAGCCATTATGAGTACACACGCATGCCATTTGGTTTGAAAAACGCGCCCGCTACGTTTCAAAGAACTATGGATAACGTTTTGCGCGGACTTTTAGGTAAAGTTTGTCTTGTATACATGGAAGACATAATTATTTACTCCACAAGTCTTCAAGAACATATAAATTCGTTAAAATTAGTTTTTGAAAGGTTAATGTCATCTAACATGAAAATTCAGTTAGACAAATCAGAATTTTTACATAGGTCAGTTGAATTTTTAGGACATGTCATTACCCCTGACGGTGTTAAACCTAACCCATGAAAAATCGAAGCAGTTAAAAATTTTAAAATGCCAAAAACACCCAAAGAAATTAAATCATTCTTAGGTCTTGTTGGTTATAATAGAAAATTCATTAGGAATTTCGCCAAGATAACAAAACCATTAACAAGTTGTCTTAAGAAAAATGTAAAAATAGTTCATGATAAAGCTTTTATTTCAGCTTTTAATCTTTGCAAAAATATTCTAACAAACGATCCAATACTCCAGTACCCGGACTTCTAGAAACCCTTCATTTTGACAACTGACGCATCAGAATATGCAATCCGTGCAATTCTATCGCAAGGAACTGTTGATTCAGATTTACCTATTGCCTATGCAAGTAGATCTCTGAATTCAAGTGAATGTAATTACTCAACAATTGAGAAGGAGCTAGTAGCAATAGTATGGGCAACAAAATACTTTCGTCCATATTTATTTGGCCGAAAATTTACTATTGTAAGTGATCACAAGCCACTGCAATGGCTTTTCTCCATTAAATAGCCAAATTCAAAATTAGTGCGATGGCGATTAAAACTTCAAGAATTCGAATATACAATTCAGTATAAAAAAGGTACTCAGAATTACAACGCCCCCTCGAGAGGTACACCCAGTGGAAATAACAAAATCACCACCCACACACATGTCTGCTATATGTGAAAAGGAAGAAGAAGAAGATGATCAACAATTGTGACACGAAAAAATTAAGCACTTTTTCGATTCACAGGAAAACCTTTTCGAAAAACCAAGGAAATTATATTCAGAAAAAGCAGCAGAAGTTAAGAAAAAGACTCCAAAAATAAACATTATATGGGACATTCAGATTAAAGCTCCGAATAAAACAAATCTACCCAAACCACTCGTAGATAAACCATTCTTAGATAAACCATTCATAGATAAACCATTCGTGGATAAACCATTGACAAATAATCAAAAACCATTACCAGTCAAAAAGACACCTCAACCATCAACTAGCAAACAGAAAGCGAAATCAGAAACTGATACTGCTAGTTCAATGGAAGGAAACAAAGATCACGACATCCCTAAGGTAGAGGATAACATGAAAGAAAACAACTCAGATACGGACACAATACATACATCAATGGAAGACCCAATTCTTGGTGCCCCATATGTAAATAAGTCGGTAAATACATTTAAGAACCAGGCAATATTCAAATGGACCACAAAAGATACATCTTATGTGACAACGATGAAATTATTTGAAACCAAAAAGAGATTTTTGATTTTCATTAATCAGAATCCTTCAACAGAAGAAGTACAACGACTTCTTAGAGATCATTTACCTCCCGATATGTACTGTTTACATTTCCCAAACAAAGAGTTGGAGCCGATAATAATAAGAATTGTCCAAGAAACATTTAAGCATAATGCTTATAAACTTGTCATTTCAAATTTACTACTTGATGACGTCATAAGTGAAAACGAACAAAAAGAAATTATTGAAAGATATCACCAGACGAAAACATCGCATAGAGGAATGACTGAGAATATCAAGAATATTAAACAACGGTATTATTGGCCTAGTTTGGAAAGAGATGTAATTAATTTTATAAATATCTGTGAAACTTGCCGAAAAACAAAGTATGACAGACATCCTTTTAAGGTAATTTATAAACCAACGCCCACAGGTTCAAAACCATTAGAACATATTTACATGGATAGATATTCCTTATCAGGACAAAAATATCTAACATTAATAGACAACTTTTCTAAGTTTGCAGCTGCCTACCCTATTAATGAAACTTCAATAGAAATTTGTCAAAGCTTAATTAAGTACTTCTCACACCACGGTACACCTTGTAAGATAACAACTGATAATGCTCAAATATTTCAAAGCAATTTAATTCAAGATCTTTGCAAGACTTATCAGATCGAATTACATTTTGTTACACCTTACAACCCAAATTCGAACTCACCTATTGAACGATTTCATTCAACATTAAAAGAAACCATCATTGCAATTAGAAATGACCATCGAACAAAAACAGTTCAAGAATTAGTAGATATAGCTATTTTGAATTATAATAATAGCATTCATTCTTCACATGAGTATACCCCTTTTCAAGTATTAAAAGGTAATATCAATTATCAACTCAACTTTGAGAAAAATCTAAATCAATTACAAACAGATTACGTTTATGAACTTGGTCAAACATTCCAAGAATTAAATGAAAAGATCAATTCAAAATTAAATGCCAAAAAGGCTAATGTTTTAGCAAAACTCAATAAAAATCGTGAAGATGACCCTGAAATACCAGAAATGACAAAACAACTTGTAAATACTCCACGCAAGTTAGGAATAAAAATGAAACAAAAATATAAATTGACTGAATTTAAAAATCAAAGACATCCAAAGGATATTAAACGACATTCCTTATTTTCAGGAAAACAAAAATGAGGACTATCTTCGTTTTACTACCTTTACTAGTCAACGCTCAGTATAAGATTGAGAAGATAACGAACCCATTACTTCCAGTTTACCAAGGAAAAAGTTATGTAATAACGAATTATCATCATGTTTATTATCATGTCAATTTAACTAACATTAGAAATTGTTTATATTTAACTAAGTCAACACTTTTACAAATCAATAAGACATTGATTAATACAAGAGACATTATTATCTCGCCTTATTCACCTTTACACCAACTTTTAATGACAAGAACTGACAATTTAATAGATATGGCCGAATCAATCGAATTATTTGTCAAACATTATAGCAATCCCCAAAAGAGGATTAGAAGAGGTCTTTTTAACTTTCTCAGAACAGTTCAAAAATATTTGTATGGTACGTTAGACGCAGATGATGGCGAACGCTATGACAATTATATTAAAACTCTTCGAGACAACCAAAAAACTGCAATTACCTTCGCAGAAATAAATATTATGCATTACTGCATATTTAAGTATCAAGAACTTAATAAGATAATTTCTAAACTTGACCCGAACACGCTAATTCCCTTTGATAATATTATCAGGTATTATGAGATTGCTCATGCAGACGTGACAATTAAAAATGACCTAATAATATTTTATATCGCTATTCCTTTAATATCGAATAAGCCATATATCTTTTATAGAGTGTATCCAATTCCTGTAAATAATCAGGTAACGACAATAAATAACCCTTATCTCATGAGATCAAGTGACGATTATTTCAACGTTAAAGAAAAATGTGTTGAAATAGAAGATATGTTCCTATGTCCTTTAACTTTACTCAATAAAAATGAGCCCTGTGTCCCTCAAATGATTAACCTAACTAATCATTGTTCTATGGTACCTATAAAGTACAAGGAGACATCAATTACCTTACTGGACGATAATTCCATTATAGTAATCCCAACTTCCGAAGAAGATATCTATTTTCAATGCCCCAATCAACACAGTCTTGAAACAATAAGTACAGTATCACTTATTATACCAGCAGAATGTAAAGTTAAAATTCGAAACGAAAACTCTGATCCGCAAAAACCAGAAACTGTCAATTTAAGATTAAAACTCCCATCAATAAATATTGACGAAAAGTTAGTTCAGAATATTGAACCCTTAGAATTAAAAGAGGTAAACTTAGAAAATATAAAAGAAGATTTAGAAGATGCTAAAAGATTAGCACTCTAAAAGACTTCGATATTGACAATAATAGTTTATCAATAGCTTTAATAACTATTGTAACCATTATAATAATAATTGTAGTAATTTTGGTTGGTCGCAAATATTATTGTAAAAAACGAAAAGATGTAAAAGTGGACATACAATTAAAGACTCTCGAAAATCCCCCATTTTCTCAAACTTAAAGAAGGGAGGAATTATATGGCCACTTATGGCGACTATGTAGTTTTAGAGGATTAGATTACTAGCTTTGCAGTGCTCAGCATTTATTATATTATAAATAGGCAGAGATAAGAGTGTGCATTTTAGTCATAAGCAAGCTTTCAGTGTAGCAGGTTAATACATTACTACTTGTATTTTTTCTTCGTGTAACTAAAATAAAGTTTTTAAAAACGAAGTAAACAAGATAGTAAATATATTTGTAGGGCAAATACAAAAGAAAACAAAACTTAATATATACAATAATATATACGATAAAAATAGAACAAGCAATTTTCAAATTGAAATTGGTCACGATTTAACAAAAAAACTATATTACAGAACATCATAAGCAATTGAACTAGATCCACAGGAAGTACACAAAACATAGGGTAAATAAACCCAGTGTTATCAAAATATTAAACATACATTATAACGAAGCGTGCTGTTTGAAAAAATAAGGAAGGTCATGTCGGTGAACTTGACTCAGGCAATATGCATATACTGCAGAGTTGAAAATACCGAGTAAAGGTAAACAAAACATGACTAAAATTGATAACTTGGTATTTAATTTTGTGCACTTCCTGTATATCCGAAAAATCACTAATCGTCAAAAAGACCGATTATAAAAAATACATATAATATAAAAAATTTTCACCGCCGCACATGAAGCCCAAGAAAATTAATTAATGGAGGAAAAAATAAAATCTAATTCACGCAAAACTCATTTATAGAATAATAAAGTCTTTCTAGTAGGTAAGCTTTCGTTTTTTCACAAAATTTAGCAAATGTAGGGATGGATTTAAGATGTAGCGGGAGTGTATTGTATAACTTCTTGGAATTATAAAGAATAGAATTTTTTGTTAATTAAGAGGAGGGAAAAGGAAGGTAGATGTCCTGACTCGAATTTCTTGTTGAGTACTCATGTTGTGGTCTTTCGGGAAATATGGTTCGATATTTGCATATTAAACAAGTTGTTTCTAAAATAAACAAAGCAGGAAGCGTAAGAATTTTATATTTTTTAAAGTAGTATTCGCAATGAGCTCTGCCATTAAGACCAAATAAATAACGAATTGCTCTCTTTTGAAGTTTGGAAATGGTACGAAATTGCTCGGTGTTACAGCAGGCCCAAAAGGGAAGGCCGTAGCGAAGATGAGATTCAAACAAAGAGAAGTAAGTGAGCCTGGCAGTAGACAGATTTAGTTCCTTCGAAACCGATCGGATTGCGAAGCAGACAGAAGAAAGCTTTTTTGTTTAAGAATCAATATGTGCGGACCACTTAAGGTTGGCACTAATACTCAAACCTAGGAATTTAGCCGATTCAACGTATTTAATATTGCTGTTGTGAAGTAGCAAAGGTTGTTGTAAGGTTGTCTTATAAGATAAGGCTACCGTTTTATCAACGTTGAAACACAGCCAATTTGAGTCAGACCAAGTTTTGATTGTGACGAGATCGCTGGAGATATTAGAGTGTAGGGAGAAAGTATAAGAATCACTCCAAGTTATGCTTGTGTCGTCAGCAAAGAGATAAATTTTACCATTGATTTTTAGGTATGTAATGTCATTAATATATATTAGAAAAAGGATAGGCCCAAGAACAGAGCCCTGTGGAACTCCACTGGTAATTAATCTGCAATCAGAATCAGAACCGTTCGCTCTAACAAACTGCTGTCTATTTTCAATACAGGTCTTTAATTAAAACACGCGTTTAGAGGTTTGGAACAGTCACCCTATTACATTTGCGAAAGTTAGTGAATGACCTAGAAAACAAAAGTGCAAGTGATGACATTCTAAATATTACACTGATAAAACAGTGTGATAGGGTTTCCTATGTTATATCTAGTCAACACCTCACTAAAAACAGGAAAATTGCTTAATCTGATGAAAATTAGACTTATTTGTACCGATCCCAAAGGTTAATAAATCAAAACTCGCCTAAGTACCTTTTCACACATGCCGGATAAGATCCGGCATCGGATATACGATCCCGAGGTACGTAACATTAAATGAAAGCTTTCACACGTTTATTGAACAGTCGGAGAGGTGCGTTAAACGGAACGGTGTGAAACGGGGCTTAGAGTTCAAGCCAATAAATCTTCTGACAGTAGTGGACATAATTAATGAGACTATTGTGTGTGATCACCTCAGATAGTACTTTGAACAGATCCACTACTTACTTTACATAGCACAGTCTGGATTTCGAGATCTTCATTCGCGTGAATCGGCCATCCAATATATATGTGCGGAGTGGAGGAAAAGAATCAATAAAGGAAAATAATGGTTGAGGTTTTTAAGAACCACTTAAATAAGTAAACCATTTAAAGATTTCCACTAACTTTATTTATACATGACACGTGTTTCGACGGTAACGTCTTTTTCAAATGTGAATAGATACACTAAAATATGCTAAAATTATATAGTTCAGCTGTTGCAGGTAAATTACAAAAAATAATCTTGACCCAGGCGCCTTATGAGTAGTAAAGGAAACTATTTAACAATTTCTAGGAAAGGTTCAATAACGGAGAAAAATGGTTCTTAGTTATGGATCTCCATCAGGTAAAGGCTAATTCGATTAAGTTGAGGTTTTTGTGGACTTGAAGCGGGCCTTTGAGACAATACATGGCAGCACCTACTATTCAAGAAACTGGCAGCATATGGTATAGGTAAGAGTGTCCAGAAATAGATTAGCGACTATTAAAATAACAGGTACCAAAGAACAAAAATAGATAATAAAGTGTCTGAAAAATGTATCACTAAAATGGGTGTCCCGCAGGGTAGAGTGCTAGGTTCACTCTTATTGAAATTAAATGCCACAAAAACGAACAATACAGTAACTGGTTCAACACCAAACTGTAAGGCGTTTAGAAATTTAAACTTATCGTTATACATAAATAATGATTCAATTTCTGCTAACTGCAGTTAAATATTTAGGTTTAATATTATTATGTAAAAAACAGGAAATATCACTTTAATAGAACATGCTACTAAGTATTATCGTTCTTCTTTCATTTAGCTTTTACCTTGTTTTAAGAGATGGTAGCACTGGCCACCATCCCCTTGAGAGTAATAAAGTCCGTATACAAATTGATGTCCAACATCTTCCGATATGACATAAGCAATTGCAGTAATTATCAAAAAACTATCGGATAAACCTTTATCCTGAGAACGTCGTGGTTATTCACTTACTGCACAACGTCCAATCTAGCACCGAGGAAAACGAGTCATTTTCCATTGCAAGAAATACTGCCAGCTTAGGCTTCCTTCCCTGATATGTAAAAAATGTTAACCGCTTCTCGGAGATTTTACTACTGTTTTGGGAAGATTCAGATCACGAAAAGATCGTTGAGTTCTCATAATGTTTCAAGCATACCTTGAAATGACCGAGGGAATATTCGGATATTCAATTTTACATTTGTTTTTACCAGAAAACCCCTGATTTTTGTTAAGCAGAAGTAGCAAGAATGAAAGTGGTTTTGAAGTCGCCACAAAATCATTGGTGTTCCAAATTTCATAGCTGGGTACCATTTAACCAACTCATTCGGGTTCTAGAGCAAGTATTGCAAGAAATTTTGAAATCCAAGCTTTATCTTGATCTCCAACTTGACAACCAAAATATAATTTGGAAGCTTTTCTTACAGTGAGCCTAAAGTCTTTCGTTGGTCTTTCAGAATAACTTTACCACATATGTAATAGAAATTATTCAGTTTGTTGATGTAGTATTCGCGATCAAAATAAGAGTAGTAAAGCACTATTTAAACCACGTCTATATTGCTCACGTACAGAGAAATAACTAAATAGGTAACCAAACTGTTCCTTTGCAACTGCTAACTGGTGAATATTTGTAACTGCTCTGTAATCCCTTCGGGTACTTTCGGCCGCCCAAGCCAGCAGCACTCCTCCTATTGGTCAGAACATATTGTCCCCGTTCTCTAGATTCGGATACATGACACAATAGTTTGACAGAGAGGATTTTGATGCAAACTAATAGATAGAACAAATATTGCGAGCAATCTGCATTTACCTTAAGATTCAGTACAGCCCCTTCTTCAACGTAGAAACGCGTCGCTATCAACGTTGCTACATCACCTTCTTGCGGGCAGCGGTATTCGCCGGATTTCAAACCAATGAAAATCTAAAAATATCATTGATTAATATGATGTATAAGTTAAATGATATAAAGCTTTGATGCATATTTATTTGTGATATTAACAGATTTAAAATTGCGGAGTTTCACGTGGTATAATAAAAACTTTTTCAAATCCATAATAAACTAGAGCTCCCAAGAATTGTTTTATAGATAAAGCTATTGTAGGATTAAATGTGTAAATACCAAAGAACACAGCTTTAAGAAAGATAAGAATATTATTGGGAAGAAGTTGAAAAAACATACATGAATGGAAGTAATGATGGAAGACTAAAATATGTACAGAATTGAAATTATGTTTGAAGATTATAAAGATAGATAAGAAGCAAAAAAAATACGTTAATTTGTATTACTTTGGCATGCATAGTCTCTTCAATAAGTAACAATAGTGAAAAGCTGCTGTGCGGCATTGTTACCCAATATCGATTGTTGAAAATTTCGTAAACTGTCATGTAAAAATTATGCTGAAAGAGTAAAATATAATAATACCATAGAACTAAAGAAGGAAACTTTTAGATATAATCCGCATAGTTTTTTAAATATTGTCAATATCTAAGATATGGATGAAAAAAAAATGGAGATGACACCTTATGAACAACTTTCCCACCGATTTTTTTGAAAGAGACTTAAATTGCATTTGACATAAAATATGATTTTTGAAGCACTCCGTTCCAGCAGTAACCCAGTCAGTAATTCAGAGTTAGAGAAGCTTTGGCAAATTCAAGTTTGTTTTGGCATATTTGTGAACTTCTAGCGAGCATTGAATACAATGAGCTTTTTGCATAACTTACAGGAATTGTTTCGTATTTTAAAATAATTTTAGTGATTGGAAACAAAAATTAACAATTTTTCGAAACGGGAAATAAATATTATGAAAGAAAAGCCAAAGTAGTATTTCAGGCTCTTAATTATTCATCTTGTATGTTTATTTCGT
>MU183379.1:56311-138723 GCA_016904865.1 Pissodes strobi | reverse complement strand
AGGCCTGAAACACGAATTTGTGACGTTACAATTATTATTGAAGGCAATCGCCTGCCATTTTATAACGAATTCTCAATTCTGAAATAAGTAGAAATTGAAGCATCAAATTTTATTTAGGTAAATAGTTAATAATAAATCAGGGTATTGTCGGAAATGTTTGTGGTATGCGAAATTGCCCATTAACGCGCCAATTTATTGGCGTTTCGCCAAAAGTATTTTCGAGAGTGGGCTCCACATATGTTTCATCTGCAGCTTCAGGGACGGTCTGGGACCTCGGGGTAGTGGTGAAGCAAGGGCTAACACTAATCTAATCTCAGGTACCCAGCGCAAGGTTCAGTAAAGAGGGACTAAAGCAAGAAAGGCCACTAAAGCGACTACTCCCTCCGACGATACTGGCGCTTAAGGCCGCAGTAACGGAGCCTTGTTAAAAAGGTTCCAGGCTCCACTACGGGTGCCACGGAAGCAGGTGTCTCGAAGAGAAATAAAGACATTTGCTAGCCTATTATACGTAAGGTTACGTATCCTCTTAAGAAAATTAATTAAACAATTTTGTAATAGAAAATTCAACTTTTTTTCTACAAGTAACTTATTGGCCATAAAAAATATTAGATTTGTGTCTGCAGTAAAATATTTATATTTTAATTTTCAATAAATCTATATATTCTTAGTGACAAACAATATATATCCAAGATGTACAGGGTGGTTAGAATTCGAGTCTACGTATGGGGATCACGAACACCGTAAGAGATACAGTGTCGGGCAAATTAGAACAAAATTGCGCAGTTAGGTGCCTAACGATATGCCGTTTAGAAAATTTTAAAATTCCGAGTATTTCCGGAGATATCAAGAAAAAACCGATATTCTGAAAAATCGTTTTATTTTTTTCCTGGGTTTATTAAAAACGTAATTCAAATTGAATTGCACTTTTGCATTGTCACTTTTTCGGCTCAATCCGCTCTATCCAATTATACCACCATTGGATAGAGCGGATTGATACCAGTTTGAAATCCGGCATTTTATCTTTAAGGGGTCATCATCAAATTTCGTTTTTTAAATACGAACTTAATTTTTTTTTTATTATTTATTTTGCCTTGTGGTAAATAATAAGCGAACTTGTTTATTTAATTTCACTGTTTTATATTTTTACTAAAAATAAAGGCTTCAATTTTCCACTTAACACAAAAAAAAAAATCTTTTTATAGAATATAAAAATTTCAAAAGGAAACTTAAAACTATTTAAAATTACGACAACGCAAAATAAGCAATTTAAAAAAATAATAAAAAATTACAAAAAAAATAATCACACACACTCATATTAATAAAGCCAATATCACCTGATAACCGATAAAAAAATTAAAGTTCGTATTTAAAAGAAGAAAGGTAATGATGACCCCTTTGAAAACGAAATCGTCGGTTACGGATACCACCATTGAGCGGAAAAAGTAGTAATGCATAAGTGCAATTCAATTTGAAATCCGTTTTAAATAAGCCCAGGAAACGATTTTTAAAAATTTTGTCTTTTTCCGGATATACGCGGAATTTTAAAATTTTCTAAAAGGCATATTGCTAGGCACCAAAATGCGAAATTTTGTCCTAATTTGACCGACACTGCAACTCTTACGGTTTTCGAGATCCCCATGCATAGACTCGCATTCGAGCCACCCTGTAGAGTGCCACCAAATTAGCTTGTCCACATTTTAAATGGGTGTAACTTTGTTATTTTGTATTTTTTCGAAATGAACTAAAAAACATGTAGGACTAACTGCCAAGTTTTTCTTGTCATGTATCGAATTGTGGCATACAGTGTTTTGAAAAAGTTATGCACCTAACTTACTATTTTCATAATGGAATACCATGTATATTATTGAATTTTCAGATTCTACGCAAGATCTTACAAATTTTTGATATAACACAGTATATGTATATTCTTAGCCGTTTTCGAATTAACATATTTTCCACGTAAATTGAAATGCAGCTCTAATAGAGCTGTTCTCAGGTGTTATCCAGCTTTTTAACGACAAAAGGAATTAGAAAAAAATCGTAACAATATTTATTAATTCTAAAAATTAAAGTGTTAACAAAAAACAAGGATAACAACTATAAAAATCGCTTAACTTGGCAGCCATTTCTTTGCAGACATTTCTCATAAACTTTCATTGGGTGGTTTAATGCATTTATAAGAGTTTCTGTCCTTTCTTTTAACTCTTGAATAGAATTTGTGAACTTTCTGTTTAATGTGACCCCAAAAGAAGTAGTTCATAATGGTGAAATCTGGGGTGTTCGGGGCCCAAGACATGATACCACCGCTACCTATCCATTCCCGATATTTGTCGTTGAGGTAATCTCTCACCCTTCGTACACAGTGTGTGGTGCCAAATAAAATGCGACTTGTTGCCAAATAATTTCGTTTGCCACATTTAATGGCAGGTTATCAATGGCATCAGATATTGCACGCTGTAGAAGCCTTAGGTAAGCATCTCCAGTTAACTTTTCGTTTAAAAATATAGGACCTAGAATCTATGTATTAATTACCCTACGCCGCGCCATATGTAACCGGTTTCATATCCTTGACTTTTTATTTCAAGTATAATATAGGGGTTTTCTATAGACCGGTGAAAACTGTGATTCCACCCGGCCACCAGATGGGCCCAGCTTCGAAAATAAGAACAAGAATCCCGAAATCCAAAGTTCTAAAGATCTAACCACAACCGACAACACTGTAGAGACTCAAAATGAACTAGCGAGCGATGGCAACGATGGCAGGAAGGAAAGCGACATTGCTGACATTGACGTTGTTGCTAAAGAAAATATCGATTCTGGGAAAAATTACAATAAAAATGAGGGAACCTGGGAATATCCTAAACGGAGACGACGCAGGTCGCAATCCAGGCTTCAAGATCACACTAAAACGAATTCGCCTCAAATTCAACAAAAAGGGTCAAACCAATCAAGACCGGGACCTCTAAAAGGCTCCAATGAAACCCAAGAACCCTAAAAACAGCTGAACGAAAGGCATTCCTATTCATCTCGGGACTAGCCCCAGAGACGATTAGCAGCGAAGTTTTACAATATTTAGAGCAGAATGGCTTACAAAGGGGTTGTTCCTGTGAACGAATCCAAACAAAAAAAGGCAAGTACCGTGCCTCCTTTAAACTGGCAGTCCCCTACTCCAGCCGGGACAAATATCTATAATCTAGTTTTTGGACTACAGAGAAAGACACTACAAAAAGAAAGCTAAGAGTCATGCACGCAAATGTCAGATCATTGCGAAACAAAATTGGCGAACTAGAAGTATTTATAGCGGACAAGAATGTTGACATACTCTGTTTGAGGTGGAACGGTTATCTTTGTAAGGAAAGATTTCCATTTTAATGTATTGGATGTATGTGTAAATCTTAATATTGAAAAATGTATAGAGCTTTCTTGCATATATATTAAACACCTTGAACTCAATTTTTTAACTGTATATCGCTGCCCATCTGGCCAGTTTGAAACATTTTTAGATTCCTTAGAGCAGATACTAACTCTTAATGGGTACGAATAGGAAAACTATTGTAGCCGGTGAGTTTAATATAAATTTTCTTAATACAAATGGCAATGTTCTGCCATTATGTGATCTAAAGGCCCATTTTCACGGGTCGATTTCAGTTGAACGGTTTGGGTCGTTCGACCATAGTTCGACCTGTGTTCAAAGCAAAAAGGTTTACACGGTAAGTGATGCATGTTGAATAATTGTGGTAGAAAATGGCGTCACGTCAAATTATTGATGTAGGTGTGCAATTAATTTGTTGTCAATTCGGGATGAAATAATGGCTAAATTAAAAACGGAGAGAAACAACAAAGATGTTGGACCAGATCATGGATTTTAAGACAAAATGCCCATGGTGCATCACAAAGTCTGCTTCGAGAATTGTTTGTGGAAGATCCAGAGGCTTATAAATAGGAATCATCTTAGAATGGATAATAAACATTTTGAAGAACTTTTAGAAAAAAAAAGTATTGGAATAATTCGAAGAAACGATACAAATCTGTACGACGAGAAGTTTACATATTCCATTCCAGTCGACATCGATTCGACGGCAATCGCCAACCAAAAGTAGACCATTCCCGTCGAATCGACTCACTCCGTTGAACGGCCACGCCGAAAGGTGGTTTACATATTCAATTTCCTTTCGATTCAATAATCGATTCAAATCGTTCAACTCAGATTGACCTGTGAAAACGCGCCTTTAGCTTTAACTTAAAACAGGTAATCCGTGAAGCCACAAGAGGGGAAAACTGCCTTGATAACATTTTTCTTGACCATAACATAGAGGTTTCCCCGGCGACGGTTCTTGACCTAGGTTTCTCCGACCACCTGTCACAGCTGGTTGATTCTGTGATCCCAATAGAAAACAAAATTGTTACTAAAACCAAAGCTACTTTCCGACCCATCACTCAGAGAGGTAAGCTGTAGTCAGGGCCGGACTGGGCCTGAAAATCGGCCTGGGCGCCAAATGGGATTACCGGCCCTCTACTGGGGCTCTTATATTTGTTTTTAAATAGGAGTAGGCGTTTTAAAATTGTTTGAATTTATAAATTATTTTCATTTAGATACATAATTTTGAAAAGGAGAGGTATACAAAAAACGTAATATTGGCCGTGTTTCGTTCTATTTTTTTTTCCTAGTGTTGCACTGCAGTTTTTGCAAAACAATCCCCAAGCATTTTTTTTAAGTTTCAGAACAAATTTATAAAACAATTACTTATAAGAGGTAAATTTTTTTCATATGTAGATATTTATTTATTAAAATGAATGTGAAAAATGGACTCGCAGTTGCTATACTAGAAACTTTGACCATGTTTTAACACAATATACAGGATGGGCCAACGTAATTTTTACAGAGGCATTTTGGAGCAACTGATTTTTTTTTTGAGAAACTCTCAGACCCGCCGCCGCGCCGATTTTGTTTTCGAGGAGGACATTGATTCATAACATGGTCATCTTCATACCAGCTTCCCTCTAAGAGGGAGTGAGAGCACCTCTAAATTGTTAAATGAAAAGGGGGTGTTGAATGATATCTCGTTTAAATGGTCATTTTAATTCCTACATTTTGAAGTTTCAATTTTAAAAATTGATCAAACGGTTACAAAGTTATGGGCCCTTTATTCTATGTCCTACGTCTTTTTTCGACTAACCCAAACTAATACACCAACAACTGAAACACATAATATTACTCTGCTAATGGCGGCGGCGCGATTTGCCTTCTAGAATAATAGAAGCGCTAAGTAGCTAAGACTACACATCGCATGCAATGGAAAAAAACAAACCGGGAACTATCAGTGTTGCCGTTTCAGTATAATTGTAAAAAAAATCTGTACTTTGATGCAACTTTTTGAAATATTACGAAATTCAGTACAAAAATTAATTCTTCGAATTAGGGTGCAAAAATCATAAAGTTAATTAAATAATGTGAAGAGAAGAATAATTATTTGGTAACATATTTTTATAATATTATTTAAAATTATGTGGCACCGCGCCATTTAATTGGGCGTCTGCTATGCGTGTCTTGCTTGTGAATTCGCATTTAGTTAGGGAAATCACCGAAAACATTTGTTGTACAAAATATATCGTTTTGAATAAATGTTTGCACATTTTATTTTCAATTTTCATCATTAATAATCATGCCACAACATAAATATATGATTTTTAGTACGTCATTAATATAAAATTTTAAAATGTATAACCTTTGCAAAGGAACTTATTGGGTAATAAAAAAATATCTACCACTGTAAATTAACATTTAGTTCATTTAAAACTGTCTCAGTACATTTTTGAAAGAAAATCGGTACATTTTAAAAACACAGCTGCGGCAAACAGCATAGCGAGTCCAGCGTCTGGTTAGTGGTTGCTTTGAGTTTTTAATTGTTTAACGTTTCTTTCGTTAGGCTTTTTTTTGGCAAAACGACCGGCCCATTTTTGGGTCCGGCCCACCGGGCGATCGCCCGATCGCCCGATGGCCCAGTCCGGGCCTGGCTGTAGTTTTACAAGAGGATGAGTGAGATGGAATGGAACTTTGTGAGCGATCGTAGTATGAATGTAGATGAAAAATTTTCTAGGTTTATTGGCATCATGGAAAATGCATTTTTGGAATCATCCAGAAAAAACATATAACGTAAGATCAGATAAGCCACAAAAAATCAATTGGTTTAGTGATGAATTAAAAATCATGCGCGAACAGCTAAGCTTCTTACATAAATTAAGCCGACAATATCAAAACACTGAAATTTCTAGGATGTATAAGGAACTACAACGAAGATACAGGGCAGAACTACGCAAGCTAAAATTAGGTCCAACAACAACTTAATTCTGACATCTAGCAACCCACCACGAGCCATGTGGGATATAATAAACAGCCATCGGGGAGTCTCTGGAACTATAAATCGTTCTGAGACTCATACAGTCACACCAGATAGCTTTAACCACTATTTCTCTGAGATTGCCGGCAATTTAGTCAGGGACATACCATTTGTAGAGTTGTCTTTACCTAATACAGTCAACCACAGCTCGATAATAAATAAATTTACCTTTGTTCCGGTTTCTATGAATCAGGTCCGAAATATACTAGATAACCTCAAAAATAAAAATAGTCGCGATATTTTTGGTTTTAATGTAAAAATAATAAAGCCTATTAAAAACATAATTATAGATCCTCTTACTAGATTGATTAACCTGTGCTTTAGTGAGAATACCTTTCCGTCAGTACTTAAAAAGGCTATGTAGTGCCTATCTTTAAAAAGGGCGATCCTCGGCTTACTGACAAATCCAGGCCAATCTCATTACTTCCAATTGTATCAAAGGTGGTGGAAAGGTGTATGGTTCTTCAGGTTGTCAGTTACTTTGAGGAAAGGGAATACTTTTCTAAATGTCAATTTGGCTTCAGAAGGGGCAAAAACACTGTATTAGCTATTTTAGACCTTGTCTCACACATCATTGATTCCTTTCACAGGTGCGAGTTCAATACTGTCCTGTTGTGCGATCTCAGCAAGGAGCAAGGCCTTCAACTGTGTTGACCACGGCATCCTCCTGAAGAAACTTGAGAATCACAATCTTAGTCCTAAGAGTGTCAACCTAATGCAGTCTTACCTGTCAAATAGGAGACAAAGGGTGAGGGTATCTGGGGTGGTGTCAGCAGAGCGAGTGACTAACATTGGGGTATCCCAGGGCTCTGTCCTGAGACTCATACTCTTTCTGATATATGTTAATGATCTGCCAGCCATAGAAGACAGTGCCAGGTACACGCTCTTTGCTGATAACACCACGGTGTCTTTCTCTTCAAGTACTCTTGAGGGGGCATTGGAGGGTGTCTTGTGCGCACGGGAGCGGGCTGAGGAGTGGTTCAGGATGAATAAATTGCTTCTGAATGCAAATAAAACACAGCAGGTGGTGTTTTCATTGAGGGATGTTGGGAATGTGGGCGGAGATGTTGAGGAGTTTGGGTTTCTTGGTGTCCGAATGGACCTGAAACTGCAGTGGGGGCCGCACATTGATAGTTTGTGCACTAGGCTGAGTAGAGTATTATTTGCACTGCAAAATCTGGGAGATTGTGTATCACGGGATGTCATGAAGGTCGCATATTTGTCCTTGTTTTACTCTCATCTTTCATATGCAATACTTTCTTGGGGCCATTCTGCAGAGACACACCGACCATTCAGACTGCAGAGGCGCGCAGTGAGGATTTTGTTCGGGCTAGGTTACCGGGACGATTGCAGACAAGCGTTTAGGGACCTTAGGATCCTTACCTTGCCTTCCCAATTTATTTTGGATGCTGTTTGTTCCACAAAGACCAATCTGAACAGCTTCCCTTCCCACGAGCTTGTACACTACTACAATACCAGACACTAGGGTGACATTATTCCAGCACACCTAAAGAGGTGTCAGACTGGCACAGGTTACTGGGCAAGTAAGTTCTATAATTTGCTTCCTGAAAGCGTCAAGGGACTTGATTTTAAAAATTTTAAACTTAGAGTTACGGAAATTTTAATCGGAAATGTATTCTATAGTGTTAATGAGTATATATCACATAGTTTTAGAAATAATGACATCTGAGTTGATTGCGGTAGTATTATAACATTTTGTCATGTGCATTATATTATATTTTAAAGCATTTTATAAACATTTAATAGGTATACTGCCTTATAATGATTTCATATTAATTAATTAATCTGATCAGCATTCTATTATTTGAATTTTTATATCTTGACTTGTGTAAGCATTTTTATTGCACTAACATGAATAAAAAATTTGAATTTGACCAGTAACGAGTATTCTCTCTATTATATCCATTCCTTGTCGAAAAGAACTTTCGTCAGTCCACAAAATATTCTTTAAAAGAATGAGATCCTCATGGTACCGATTAAGAATATTTCGCAAAACTCTCGTTGCCTTCGACGATGGTCGTCAGTTAGTTTCTGGACATTGCGATATTTATATGCCTTATATTCGTGTTTCTTCAAAATTGTGTTAATGGATTCAAAACTGCTGCCAGTTTCTTCAACACTAGCACTGATAAAGGTTGTTGGATTTGCTTCAAAATACGCTAATACATTAATTTCATTGCCTTCATTTATTACTAGAGAATTTCGAACCACATTTTGAAAATTTAATATATCCTTCTTCAGCTATAACATTCGTTTCAAAAGAACCGCTCGGCCTAGAAAACGCCTGACATATTCCCTACGTGCAGCTGTTACACTTTTGTTTTTAAATCATTGATTCGAAGCATATCAGCCTTATCCTCAGTTCTAAAGTGGCGAAATACCATAATGGTAATTAAAGGAAATAATGGATAAAACGAAAATACAGTAAACTTTACACTGCCTTTTGACATGACACTGAAAATGCAATAATATACATGGTGTTCCATTATAAAAAAAATAAGTTAGGTGTATAACTTTATTAAAACTGTGTATATCATAATTGGATGCATGACAATAAAAACTTAGCAGGTAGACCTACAACATGCTGTTTGATTCATTTCGAAAGAACAAAAAATAACAATAACATTTAAAATGTGGACAAGCTAATTTGATGGCACTGCACTGGGTGGCCAACTAAGAATGGCATTCGGCTATATCTTCAAAAGTAATTGTACGTTAAAAAAAATTCTGAGTAAAGCGCCCAAGAGAAAATGTTGGAAATAATTTTTAAGCTTCCAAAAGGGCCAGCAGGGGGCGAAATATCCATCTTAAATCTTAACACCCGTTGTTTGCAAAATTTTCTTAAATTAAAGATAGTAGAATGTATTGCCATTTTAAAGCCGAGTTGAATTCGATTCTTTTTTGTTAATCACTTTTTGCTCTCTCCCTTAAAGGAAAGTCGTGGGGGGTGTTCGACCATTTTCGGAAATAAATGTCAATAACTTCAAAATGGCTGAACGGATCTTAATAAGCTTACAGTCGTTAAAAAGGGCTTTCCTTAAGCTATCAACCATGCCTTAAGTGGGATGATTGCGATTTCTTACCTAGCCGCTAGAGGGCGTTTTCTGACATAACCGCAAGTAAATCAGATTTTCTCAAAAAATATAAATGCAACGATACTACTTTTTTAAAACAAAAGACATCCAAATGAGAGCCTCATACGTCGGTGAAAACCGCATCTCGATATCTTTAACCTAACCTAAAATATAAGTAAAAGAAATAAAAGTTCAAATAAAATAGGATTTTGGGAATTTTTTTCGGAAGACCCGTTGTTATAAAATCCTAATTATCTTTATTTTACCACAACATATAATAATTTACTACTAAAATACCAACATTATATTTAAAATCTCAATTTTAAAAGAAACCAAATTGGCTACCGGCAACAGTTACATTATTCAAATTAATTTTTTTTACAAAATAAGGCCTACCAAAATATCTCATACCGGGTGGCCAATTAAGAATAGCCGGTTATATCTCAAACACTATTTCTCATATAGAGCTATGTGTAAAAACGCTTAAGGGAAAACGCTTATTCTTGAGTTTCCAAAATGCCCGCTAGAGGGTGTAAAAGTCATAACCAACTGTAAAATTAAGATTCTCTTCGCATTTTGACTGATTAACAGGAATCGAAAATATATGCATTTTAATTCTTACACATAACATCTCCTGATACTTTTTGTTTGCAGAACGAAAACTTATATTTGTTATTATTGACAATATTATTTTATTGTTGCAAATTTGTTATTTTTTAATTATTACTGTATTTGTTAAATAATAATATTTTTGTCAATGGTCAAGCCTACTTGAGTTAGTAATCGAATAACGTTGGCAGATATGATAAAGTCCGCGTGCATTCAATCATTAAAGTTCGAGTTTCTTGAAGACCGGTTTATCGATATCAAACAAGTAATACCTTTTTTCCTTAAAAATAACCAGTTTATTAGATTTTTTACTAAAAATCGTGATAAATCTTTAAAAACATCTATGCATCGTTGCCATCCCTAATAATTATCATTGCATTGAAAATAAGCACGAAACATATCAAACACATCTACAGGTCTAAAATCATATTTTTTCCAAATAAAACCCCAGAAATGTCTCATACACCATAAATAGCTGCAATCTTAATATGATTGACATTTAGGTATCGCCATTATAATTTTTGCAATTTAGTTTTCTAAGGCATATTTGCTTTCTTTAATAAGTTCGAATTTTGTGTGGACATGAGAGCAATCAATATTCATATTGAATAAATATTAATTATTATTGAGATTTTAAATATTATGTTGAAATTTTAGCAGTAAAATAATATATATTGTGGTAAAATAACGATAATTAGGATTTAATAACAACGAATCTTCCGAAAAAATATCCAAAAATCCTATTTTATTTCGAGCTTTGATTTATTTTACTTATATTTTAGGTTAGGTAAGAGATATCTAGATGCGTCTTTCACTGACGTATTAGGCTCTCATTTGGCTGTCTTTTGTTTAAAAAAAAAAGTGGTACCGTTGCATTTAATCGTTTTTGAGAAAATCTGATTTATTTGCGGTTATGTCAGAAAACGCCCTCTAGCGGCTAGGTAAGAATTCGCAATCACTGCACGCAATCAAGGCACGGTCGATAGCCTAAGGAAAGCCCTTTTCAACGATTCTAAGCTTATTAAGATCCCATGAGCCATTTTTAAGTTATTGACATTTATTTCCGAAAATGTTTTAGCACCCCCACCACTTTCCTTTAAGAGATAGAACAAAAAGTGTTTGACAATCAAATTTATCTCGGCCCTAAAATGACAATGCATTCTACTATCTTTAATTTAAGATAATTCTGCAAAAAACGAATTTTAAGATGGCTATTACGCCCTCTGGCGGCCATATTGGAAGCTTAAAAATAATTTCCAACATTTTCCCGTGGCCGTTTTACTCATACTTTTTTTACCGTAAGTCTTTTCGACAATTACTTTTCCAAATGTAGCTGATTGCCATTCTTAGTTGGGCCCCCTACATACTTATATCTATAGTGTTATAAAAAAAATCAACTTCCTTGTTGTTTAATTTGAAATATGAAATTAAACCGTATTCCGTATTTAAAAAGGGATTGTCTGAATACATGATAAAGTTGAAAGCGCCGTATCCACAGTAAATCTTTTCGATACAAGTGGTACTGGAGTTAATGGAAAACATTTTTTTAAAAGAGCTCTAAGTAGAAAACTTAATATATTCATTCTAGATATACAGCCCCGAACGGGTCTTCAGGAATCTTGATTTAAATTGACTGATCAACTAAAGTATTTCGTTAACGAAACTAAATTTATCAAACACATATTTTTTGGTTTTTTTTTTTTATGAGAACCTAGGTTGGGATAACTTAGAACAAACGTACGAATATCTGTGATCACGTGTGAACGAGTCCCTGAATTGCTTCTACCCATTTATTTTTTTAAACTTTATCTTTTGGAAACCTGAAAATATACTTAATTTTTAGCATGATTGTTACACAGCACTTTTGAAGCTTGATCATAGAAGGTATTTTATGGCTTATCTTTACGTGTCACTTTTAACTTAAAAGAAAAAAAAACAACTCTTAAAGTTAAGGAAAGGATACCTGCATCTCTAAAGCAACACCACACTTAAAAGAGTGTCGTGTTGCTTGTTACTCATATTATTGGTTTTTTCTAAATCAATTAAAATACCCGGCGCTGAACTGTCTGAACACAGCTGAAACAATCACATTGTTTATAGCGCACAGTTTCCGGGAGACTAAAGCAAGTTCAAACTGCATACAAAATACCAGACCATAACCAAACAATAAGCTGTTCCAAACGCTTTAGTAATAATTCTCAATGACTAGGTTGAGCTTGAACATTATCAATATTGTTCCTTAATTATGCAGATTAATTTAAAAAATCGACACCGGTCTTGTGAAATTAAAACAAGGACTAATATGGTGGATATATGGCCTAGATTCGAGTCAAATTACATAACTGCCAGGCCGGCAGGTTTGACTATAGGCGTTTCGTTAAAATCATCACTATCACTCTATTACTGAAATCTGCAACAAGGCCATAAGTCACTCTTGATTGCTTCCATCCATTAATGTTAGATGCAACTTACATCAATTTGGTAGGGACGTATTTTATTTTGTTGAAGGATGCCCATTGCCCACGTTTCTTAAGGCACCGTACCCTAGTTTCCATTCAGCAACCACTTACACTTTACGGATTACATTATCATCATCGCGGATCGGATTGACGATGCAACTGAAACATGGCGTCACAACGGGTGGGATTAAGGATCAATCGGTCAAAAACTCAGTATATGACAAATTTAATTCCCAGTAATGGGATAAAGATAGATAATAAATATATCGAACAAGTATATTATGCCTATAAATATCTACCTAGGCGGAGATAACCCAACTTGTCACGGGCCGATTTGGCTATCGTATATAGAAGCGTAAATGACCTTAAAACTTGTTGCCGTTCCTTATGGTTTCGAGCACAATTATATTTTTTAGTGCAAAACCCTCGTAGATTCCGTCCGGCTTTCGTAGCGCATAATGTTTTTGGATTGGTTGTAGAGTTGGGCATCGCGCGCAGTTACTTAATTGCCGTCGGAATAATTTTATTATATGGAGTGGCTTAATGACAATGCCCTTTTGGCTACTCTGAGTAGTTTTTTTGGTAGATGCCGATACATCGAAATCCCAGGTTTCATCATTGTCTAAATCCCTTGGATAAATTATTGAGAGGAACATGTGACTTGTCAAGCCATGTGTTTCCGATTTACTGGCGTCACTCTACGTCGATCTTTGTGTGAGTCAGCAGTTTTTCTGGGTACCGGTTGGAAGCAATTTTTGATTTTAGCTTTTATGGGATTCTCCCACCGGGCCATTTTTAATAGTTTCAGTCCATATCTGTGCCTTATCTTTTATTTAGTGTTGGTGTCTGACTCTGCCCTTTGTGGGATTTGAATGCTGCTTTAGCGAGATGAGTTGGTTTTTTTGTCTTTCTGTGAACGCCATCATTTCAACATTGTGACCACGTGGGCGGAATCTCTTACAGCGATAAGCAACCGGCTAACCCTACACAGGTAAATTATGTTTTTTTTTTAATTCTTATTTCTCCTTTCCTTGATGGTTGATTTTGATTACCGAGTTATAATGCTCTTCAATTAAGAGTTACGTGTGGACCCTTGAATATGTATTTTTTCACAGGGTCCTACCGTGCGTCGGGTCTACTCCTATCGACAGGGCTACATCTATTGTCGGGTTCATTGCTATCGACGGATATTGCTATCGCCGAGCATCGCTAACGACAGGGTTTTCCTTGGCCTGCTTAACTGTACTACCTATAGAGCCTTGCTGACCAGTGGCGTAGCTAGAAATGTGGGCGCCGGGGGGCAAGCCTATCCGCTGGCGCCTAAAACAAACCTATATTTTGTGTATATACGCAAATTAATCAAAAAATAATACATCATAATATTAAACGTATATTTTTGAAGTGAAACTTCTAAACGCGCGCCGGGAGTAAAATTTGAAGGTCGCGATCCCGACACACGGCGGGCGAACTGGCAGGGAACGGAGAACGGTCACGGACGTTTATTGTGATATCTTTGTTAGTTTACAAGATAAAAATACGGGATTTGCTATATTACCTTGTCAAAGACATAAGCGAAATTTTTATGAAGAATAGTTTTTTTTCATTTAGGCATTCTCTTTTTGTTAATTGAGTGATACCTATATTTAAAAAAAAACTTCTTTTTAACCAAATCCGTTAAGATATGTATAAAGCTAGGGCGTTTAATTATTGTGATATCTTTGTTAGTTTACCAGAAAAAAAAATAGGGGGTTTTCACTATTACCTTGTCAAGACATAAGCGAAACTTTTATGAAGAATAGTTTTTTTCATTTAGGCCTTCCCTTTTTGTTAATTGAGTGATATATTTAAAAAAAAACAACTTTTTAACCAAATCCGTTAAGATATGTATAAGGCTAGGGCGTATAATTATTGTGATATCTTTGTTAGTTTACAGGATAAAAATATGGGGTTTGCTCTATTACCTTGTCAAGACATAAGCGAAACTTTTATGGAGAATAGCTTTTTTCTCATTAAGGCCTTCCCTTTTTGCTAATTGAGTGATATATTTAAAAATAAAACTACATTTTAACCAAATCCCAGGCTAGGGCGTTTAAGTTTAAGAAGTTTCACTTCCGATATGCGCACATAGTGCACACGCTTTTTTTATTTACAGGAATATGAATATAAAATATATAAACGGCAACCAACCAACAGGTACATACATATTTAAATATAAACATAAACTAAACATCTGTAACCTTAATTAATTAATTAAACATTGGAGTCTTTCTTCGGTTTTAAATCGACGTAAATTGATCGATTATTTGATCAAAATTAATTTTTGGACAAAGTCGTTATCTATGCTTAGTATTGCTAGGCTATTTAGACTTGTCTGGCTAATGGTACCTCCTAAATACGAAACTCTAAAAAACACATACTTTTTACTACCGAAATATTCGGAATTTTTGTCTTTGAAGTCGCATGCCGCCTTACGCAGCGTTTTTACAAATTTGCATGTACCAAATGCCGCCGCGCCGGCGCCTAACATACAACGGCACCAGGGTGCTGAAATCGGTTAAGTTTTGTAAGCGTTTGTAGCGCTACAAGCTACAAAAGCTATCGCGCCATGTCTTCGCGATGCAATCAATTTGCGGCAAGAGCCCTGGTGGTCGAGAGGTCTAGATGGTTAGGTCTCAATTCGGCGGCCTGGGTTCAAACCACGTTGCTTTTTTTTATTTTTTTAGGCTAAGTTTCTAAACAGTTTTTTTCTTGATTTTGGGTATGTCTTGGGTTAGTTTGGGTTGGCACCTGGTTAGTTCCCTTTTCTTGAGCCCCAGTAGCGAGCGAAGCGAGCTGAGTGCAATGCGAAAAGTGAAATATTATATAACAGCGTGTTCCAGGTGCCCAAATCAGTGAGCTTTTGTAGCGCTATAAACGCTTACAAAACCTAACCGATTTCAGCACCCTGGTGCCATTGTATGTGAGGATGTGTAAATATGCCGCCGGGATATACCTTTTTATGCCACATAGAATAAATAATAAATACCACAAGACACAAAATGTATTGGTTGGGTAAAAAGTTTAATACATATTTTGGTCTTTGATCTTTGATTGTATTATAATTTAATTAATTTAAAAACTCAGTTAAGCTCATGAGCATTGTTAGCATTAGCATATTTATAAATTCGGAGCGGCGCCTAATTTCTCTTGGCGCCGTGGGGCCTTGCCCCCCTTGCCCACCCGGTAGCTACGCCACTGTTGCTGACCTTCGCCTGTCAAGGAAGTCTCTTCGTCCCGTGAGCAGTTCTTTTCTGGAAGCTGCCTGAGGAGCTACTCATCAGCCAAGTGAGAAATTTCTATTTTTTTATATATATTTTGTGACAATTGCGTGCAATTTTATTAACCTACGAACTCTGACTATTATTTTTTTGCTTTGTTTTCGAACAAATATTAACTTTTTAACTTTTTAATTAAGGTAACATTTATTTTATTCTTATTTTCTTTTAAATGAACTTTGAATTTTAGGCTAATTTTGTCCAGCCTAAGACGCCTGATTTTATTTGATCGAATTCTAAAATTAAGCTAAACTCGTTTGATCTGAAACCAATCCGATTTCTGATTGAATTTTTAACTTTTAATTGACTGACGCAATATCGTTGCAAGTTGAACTAGTTTTTTTTATTATTATTCTCAATTTTTCACAATTTCTGGCTTACGTTAGATACTTGTAGATCAGATAACTACTATTTTTGTTACGGCCTGGTAGACTATGCGTTACTCTTAATTTTTATTGTGGCCTTTGATATTTTTTTATTCAAACAAACTGTTCGTTATCTTTGTCCTATCGGTAACATGACCGGCGAGTACTTACGCTTAAGTTCAACACTTTAAATTCTATAATTGATTGGTTGCTTCAATAACGCCAGGTCGGACTAGTTCTTCTCATTTTTTTTGTTGCGGCTGTTATCAACGTATCATAACTGATACCATAAAAGTTAGGTTTATGCTGATACCCAGATAAACATAGTTAGTTAGTAATACGGCTATATAACAAGTTATGATTTGACGTCCCTGAATTAGCCATTGATTAAGTGATTATTCGAGTTACTTGAATTTTCCCATAACGACTCGATATCTGCAGTATCGCTGGCCAGCGTTCATATTTTATTGACGTTATTTTTTATTATTATTGCATAATGTGTTCATCATGGATTACGATTAAATATTTCGGCGTTTGTTAAGATAAAGCGTGTAATTTATTTCTTAGAGTAACCGAGTAAAGCCTACTATTTCCCGTTGAAATATAGATGTTACAATAAATTAATTAGCTAAAATTACTGGTCATATTCTCATCTCTTCTCTTTCTTTTAAGATCAGCTATGATATATTTCATTTAATAGTAATAAACTAACCTTCCATTTACCGTATTCACCTGTTTTCATTTGGCTATTTCATTTCTAAAACTTTCCTTGAGCGGTAAGTATCTGATTTTTTTATTACTTGCGCTCAATAATTGAAACGTTCTGGATTAGTTAGTTTATCACTAACTTTAGTTTTTTTTATTAAATTTGGGTATTTGCTTATTGCCGACTTTGATTTTTGATTAATTTTTGAGTAATTATTTTTCCATTATTAATACTGATACATTTCCGGCATTTAAATCTGATCTAATTTTCTAACTTATTTTTGTTGTTTTATTGATCGGTTTTCTCGATAGAAAAAATAATAAATTTTTGGTTATCTATTTATTTTGTCGCGAAGCTTAAACTAAAACGAGTTCCATATTTCAACTTTGGGGCATTTCTCGCTTGTGCCGTCTACAAGCCCGTGGCACCTTATGAATAAAACCCACCCCTACTCTTTGACATTTGAGCTAGGCGATAACTCGTTCTAGCCTACGTATCGGCACTTGTAAATTCACATAGTTTTAGCCTATTAGAAGGACAGTAAATGCGTAAAAAACTAAGGAAATACAAAGATGGATTAGACTGACTTGGGCTTCATTCGGAAAGTTGAGAAAAATGTTTTCAACGCTAATATACCTATATGCTTAAAAAGAAAGGTATATGACCAGTGTGTTCTCTCAGTCCTCACATATGGAGCAGAAATCTTGACGTTTACCAGAAACACAATGCATAAAATGCAGGTAGCTCAACCGGCAATGGAACGCTCTTTGCTGGAAATATCACGAAGAGATAAAATTCTTAATGACTATATTAGAAGAACAACTGGAAAAGTAGATGCTCAAAGAATAAATCATTTTAGGTGGAATTGGGCGGGACGGGACATGTAGCTCGAATTTGAGATAATAGATGGACGAAGAGCATACTAGAACGGCGCCCTAGATCAAGTGATTTTAGAAATAAAGAAATAGCTCCTACTCCTTCATCATCGTCATCATCAATCCGCCTCTTAACGTGTCCACTGCTGGATATAGGCCTCCCTAAAAAACTTATAGTCTTCAATCCTAAGCCATTTGCATCCAATCTGACGCAATCTTTTTGATGTCATCTAACCACCTCGTAGGTGGTATTCCTCTATTTCTAAAATCACTTGAACTAGGGCACCGTTCTGAGATGCGCTTTGTCGTTCTATTATTTCGCATTCGAGCTACATGTCCTGCCCAATTCCACTTAAGATGAGTTATTCTTTGGATATATAGCATTTGTTCTTCTATATTGTTATTAAGAATTTTATCTCTACGTGATATTTCCAGCATAGAGTGTTCCATTGTCGGTTGAACTACCTGCAATTTGTGTGCAATGTGTTTCTGGTAAAGGTCAAGGTTTCTGCTCCATATGTGAGGACTGGGAGAATACGCTGGTTATATAGGTACCTTTCTTTTTAAGCATATGAGTATATTAGTGTTGAAAACATTGTTCCGAATGAAGTCCAAGTCAGTGCAATCCTTCTTTTTATTTCCTTGGTTTGGTTATCTCTACCTAGGTAGATTTCGTGTCCTAGATATTTATAGACATATACTTGTTCGATGTATGTATTATCTATCTTTATACCGTTATTGGAAACTAAATTTGTCATATACTAAGTTTTTGACAGATTGATCCTTAATCCCACCCGTTGTGACGCCATGTTCAGTGCGTTGAGCTCTTCAGCTGCATCATCAATCCCATCCGCGATGATGATAAGGTCACAGCTTACCATACAATCAGCTGGCCGACTCTCCTGTCAAAGTGGAAATAAAAATATTACGTCACCGACGCCATTTCGGGTTAAAACACAGGGCCGGGATAAGGAGTATTCAATTTTAAATAGACTGGATTGGAGTTTTGATATTATATCTTTTTTTTTTCGTTTTATCGGTGATTGGATGCAATATACAATTCTTGTATAAATGTAAAACAACCTTTTGTAAGCGATTTAGAGGTACATGTATTTGAAGCTAATATTTAATATAATTTAAACTTTGAAAACCTATGGATATGTGTTTTTAATTATGTTAATTTTGTACATGGTGGCCCTTTTAAGAGGGGCTTATAGCTTATCTCGAAAACTACGGGGGTTGCAAAAAAAACTAAATACAAAAGTTGTTCCTAGTAAAATGATCTTTATTTTTTTGTATTTTTTTTATTGTCACTTTTTTATATACAGGGTGGTCAAACAAAGTTTAATTTTTTAAGGAAACACTCTATATTTTATTACATTTTTGGATTCTACTTAAAATTCTCAGAATATTTTATGTACAGATAGTACTTTCACAGCTATAAACAGTTGACAATCAGTACTTTGGCTAGTTTTCACCTTGGTAGCAAGAAGCATTAAAGATGAAGTAAAATTAATTTCACATTCCGAGGAACCAGATTTGGTACCCATCGTACCACCTGCCAGTTAGTACCATCAGATAGCTCTTGAAATGTTAAGATAGGAATGTGGAATTACTTTTGCTCAATCTCTACTGGCATTCTTGATACCAGGGTGAAAAGTAACCAAAGTATCGATTTTCAACTGTCTATACCTGTAAAAGTACTAACTCTAGAGGTATAACATCATACATCAAATATGCTTAGAATTTTAAATAGAATCCAAAAATGTAATAAAATATAGGGTGTTTCACTGAAAAAAATATAACTTTGTTTAATCACCCTGTATATAAAAAAGTGGCAACTAAAAAATATAAAAAAATAAAGATTATTGTACTAGGAACAACTTTTGTGTTACATTTTTTGCAACCCCCGTCGTTTCCGAGATAAGGTATAAAGGGGCCACCCTGTACAATAATTGTTTTTTCTACAGCCGTGAGCAAAATAACTAATTACTAATTTCAAATTAAATCGCAAAATCGACGAATGCCGCGGCATCCTTATTTTATGCTCTAGAAGCGTACCTACATGGAAAAGAAAATTCTTACTTTTTCCGTCGAGTGTGCTGTGAATACTCATGGCAACCAAAAGTATAAATAAATGACAGTCGTGCGTTTGTTACAATGGTTGCTGGCACTCCTGCTCTATGCCCGAATATAATATGCGAAAAATGACAAGTCATTTGCAAATTTCAGAATAAGTATAGAGAAAAATGTGCATTTAATTTTAAAAAATGCGGCTATAGAAAAAGTTCTGTGTATTTTTGAGCGCAAAGTAAGATTGCAATTTTCGAAAGGCTAACGCGCTAAAGACACAAATAACTTCTAAAACAATTAATTTGTTTAAGGTAATTTTTAACATAATCTTCATTTTCGGATAAGGAATATCATAGTAAGAAGTATTACATTCAAAATTACTTACATTCCAGTAAAAACACCTATGCTCACATTAATGAAAAATATTTCTAGGCTACAAAAGTTCATCATTTTTAAGGTGCTTGTCAAAAAAACTTACCTAATGGCATCCTTGGAAATCTAAAAAAAACTTATTTTTTTGTTAGATTCATAACTTTTCGCACTGCAGTTTTTAGCGGCACAAACGTGTCCACCTCGCGGTTTGTCCATTTCTATTATATATAAGCACAGATATTATAAAATAAGTAGTTTGTCCAAGAACGTATGAACACTGTTAATTACTGTAACTAGAAAATATATATACCTAAACTGTAACTACGACACTGGCTAACACAAACAACTCATCTGACACGACCACGAGTGACGAGCCAACACTGTCGAATTTGATAGATTTTAGCCCAAAATGGCGGCCTGCGCGAGGAAATGCGCATATCGTTCAAGTTTTAAGAGTTGGATAGCTGATTGTTTGGTAAGCTGGGATAAGGTCGTCCGTAAAGCGTAAGTGGTTCAGTTTTTCGCCATTAGTGTTAGTTTTCTTGGTGTAAATAATTTTGGGGCTCCTCTTGACGCACTCCTCGTTATACTCTAAACTTTCCGCTCTTCTTGCCTAAGCATGAGGTAGTATTTTTGTAGATGTTAATTAGTTGTTACTACTTGTGATCTATACGTGCGTCCGCGAGAGGAGAATACATTTCATTTTCGTATATGGTGTCCAAAGATTTTTCGAATTCTGCAAATATTAAGATAAGTGGTTTGTTATATTCGACACTTTTTTCTATTAAAACTTTTATAACCTGTAAATAATCATTGGTACCATAATCAGCTCTGGCAGGGCCTGATCTCTGGGCTGATGAAAGTGTAGTTTGGTGGTTAATCGTTTCGTAATGGTCTTTATGAACAACCTGTGGAGCTAAGAAAGCAAGCTAATCCGTCTATCGTTTTTTTAGATATGTTTGATTTTCGTTTTTATGCATGATGATAATTAGAACATTGGACCATCCAGTAGGAATCATGTCGTCACCCAAGCACTTATTAAATATTATTTTTAAGGTAGGCACAAGCTCTTCTGTAGCTGCTTAATAGTCTCTATCACTATATCGTCCTCCCCTGGAGTTTTATGGTTCTTTATCTCTGTTAAAGCTGATCTGTTTTCATCTGAGGTAATTTCGGGAATGTGTTCCAATCCCATATTTGAACCTATTTGTATGATTACCATCTCGCCAGGACTAGAACGCTATCTGTCTAGATTAGCAAGAAATCCTTAAGTAATCGTATGATTTGATCCTTATTTGATGCTATGTTACCATTTGGATCTATTAGTTTTTGTACACCACGTCTGCCCATATTATTTTTCTGTTCATGATCTTTATTATTCTCAATTGTTTTTATTATAATTTGAGTATTAAGTCTCCATTGATCTTCCCTAACTTTCCTCGATAGTTAGGTACTCATTTAGTTATCTGCATTCCTGTGTATTCATAGTCTTCATTTGCCTTCAATGTTCCATTAGTTGTTTTGTGTGTCGGCTCAGCTTATTAGTTTTTATGTTTTGTTTTTCACAGTGGTTATTTACGGCAGTTTGTAAAGCTGTGGTTACCTGTTCATTTATCTATTCTATATTCTTGTCCTCTAAGTGTTGCAACTGGGCATTTAAGGCACGTCCATACTCTTTCTTTTCTTTCAGCACTAAATGATTCATTGTCCGTGTCCTGGTTGCATGTTGCATACCATCTTTCGTCTTTCGGCTCTAATGGCCAAGGCCAGTTTAGCATGGACTAGCCTGTGCTCGCTACCAACTGAGAGTCACATATTGTATGATTTCTTTACCATCGGTTAATATATAAAGATAACAACCGTCCTAATCTTCTTTTTTTTTATTTTGCGTATATTTCTGTAGACATGTCAACATGTTTTAGAATTGTCAAAATGTAATACAAAAATTTACAAAGTTAAAGTTAAAAGTACAGGAGCATAGAAACACTAAAAAAAACACAAAATACATATAGAGGGCTAGAAATGAATGAGCACCTCTAGAAAACATTTTCAAAAAACTCAATCAGTGAGTAGAACGGATTCTCAGCTAGCATGGCCTTCAGCTCGTTCCTAATGCGAGGAAAAGAAGAAATATGCTTTATGACAATCGGCATTTGATTGTATATTTTAATGAAGGTGATTTCAGGCCCGTCCCTCACCTGAGTCAGCCGCGATCTAGGAACATAGAGCATGTCCGCATTTCTAGTCTGATAGTGATTCACATCGCCACACTTATCAAAGCTGCTATAGTTCCTGAATATATTACAGGACGACTGCAAAATATACAAGTTGACAACTGTGAGTAAGCCTTTAGATTTGAAGGTAGGGCGACAAGACTCCCCGAAGGGAAGTCGATACATAGTTCTTATTAACCTCTTTTGATAAACCAAGACTCTAGAGATGTTACTGGAATTACCCCATGCCAGCAGTCCATAGGACAAGATGGGATAAATAGATCCATAATAAAAGGTCTTCAGAGTGCTTGCGTCAACAACGTCACGCAATTGCAGAGCAGCAAATTTTTTGCAAGGACATTTTCTTACATATGTGGTCAATATGGTCATACAACGAGAGGTGTTGATCGACAGAGATACCAAGAAATTTTACACAGTCTTTCTGGATAAGAGTTGCAGCTTTGTCTCGAACCAGGAGACTTCTGTCTTGGATGACCCTCAGAGGTGTAAACACTACAATTTGGCGTCTTTTCACTATTTAGGCAAAGTCCATTTTTCTCACACCGTGTAGAGACATTGCTCATACATCTGTTTGCTTTCCCGCAAAGGGCTCATAGTCATCTGCATTAATGATAACAGATGTGTCATCAGCGAAAAGAGTGATGTAGTTGTCATTTGCTAGTAGAGGCAGATCGTTAATAAATAACAAAAATAGGACCGGTCCAAGAACACTGCCCTGAGGCATTCTCGTCCTGACACTCACCCAGTCGGAAATAGTCATCCCGTGGTCACCTTGCACTTGTACGGCCTGACTTCGGTCAGACAAATATGAGAGTATCCAATTATAAGCTGGCCCCCTGATTCCATAGTGAGACAGTTTTTCAAGAAGAATTTTATGATTGAGGGTGTCAAAGGCTTTAGTAAAGTCATAAAAGATTCCCAGTGTCTTTAGCTTGTTGTTAAAATTGTCAGGCACTTTAGAATAAGATAAGGCAGCATCGGACGTAGAGCGTCCGACTCTGAACCCATATTGCCTACAGGTCAAGATTGGAAATATATCCAGAAGGTTCATCAACCTACCCCGAAACGCTTTTTCGAAAATCTTAGAAAACACTGACAAGAGTGATACTAGCCTAAAGTTTTCCACGCATGATGAATCGCCCTTTTTGTATATAGGCACTACGATTGCTTTCTTTAATTATTCATCTGGAAAATACCCATGAAATATTTATCAAATTTGTGAGAGGGCTTAGAATTTGTTGGGCGCAGGTTCTCAATAGGTTACAGGGTACCCCATTGACACCACAAGATCTCTTGTCACTTATTGAGTTGATCAACTCCAAGACCTCACGCTCATAGACAGGTGACAAGAAAATAGATTGAGGTATTGTCTCACTGCCCAAATTTACATGTGGATTCTGCTGAGCGTCCTTGACAAGCTATTTAACCGAATCAGTAAAAAAGTGTTGAAAGCGTTAGCGATTTCATCACTGCCAGTAATCTCCACCCCGCCAGATATTTGTGGAAGTTGATAGCTTACGGTAGTTTATTTTTTTTTAGCAAGTGCAAGTTTTTGTTTGTGACACCTTAGTCTAATTTTGTATTCGAGTTTTAGGTTGCAATCACATGAACTCTCAACACGTCTATTTAGCTGCCTCAATTCATCGCCCTCGAAAATTATATTATACTTTGTGTTATCCAGGGACTTTTAACTTTCCGAGACTGTCTCTGTTTGGACTCGTAGGGAAATGCCATACTAAATAAAGTATAGTAGAAAGAGAAGAAGTGAGAGAATTTACACTCCAGATCCACAGATTCCAGATCAGGAAACCACCTTTCCCTTGACAGCAAGTGACCAAAATGGTTTATGATTTCCTCAGAAAATTATCTCTTCCTCACAGGTGAGGAACATGGCTCCCTCACAGCAGACTTACCTGGCTCAAAATACACAATTTGGGCTCTATGATCTGAAAAAGTTACGTCTACTAACCTACTCTCGAGGAGACATGCAGAAGAAAATATGTTATCGATCAGAGTGCAGGACTGACCCTGCACTCTTGAGAAATCATAAAAAGATTGAGTCAGGCCATACGAGCTGAAAGCGTTCAAAATATTCAAAACATTTTCATCACCACATCTAAAATCATAGTTAAAATCACCACCAATGAATAAAGTTACATTACGTTTTCATAAATGGACTAACAGATTCTCCAGTCACAAAAAAACACTATACTCCGCATCAGGTGGATGTTAAAGACAGCAGACTAGTATGCGCTCACTTGTAGTTTCGATCAAAGTTGCTGTAGTCTCGAACTTTTTCTCAACACATACAGGAAGGTGATCAAGACAAAGAGGGCTATGTTTGCCAAAGTCGCTATGTACATATATCGCTAGTCCACCCCCGCAAGATTCCTTTCTGCAGAAGTGATCCGCTGCATCGTAGTTGTTTAGTTTAAAGCAAAGGGCTTCACTATCCCTCAACCAAGTTTCAGTCACTCATATCACTTCTGGGTTTTTTATGGCAGTGGCACACACACTAAAGGGAGATCCTATGGCGCTCGACGAGCGGTGTGTGTGCGAAGATGTTGATTGACACGGTTCTTGAATATTTGTAGGTTGTAATTAGTGGGAAACAGATGTCCGGGAAGTGAGTTCCACAGTGATGCAGTGCGCCAGACAAAGGAGTTCTGGTAAAGCGATGTTCTAGGTGTTTCTAGTTGTACGACGAACTGGTGCGCTCCTGCCGTCTGTCGGGACTGTCTGACAGGAGTTGCCAGGGGCGGGATTATGCGGGCCAAATCCTGGGAACAGCCGTGAAAGTATCTGTAAAACAGAGACATCTCGGCCACATGTCTGCGATGTTCCAGACTATCCAGATTCCGGGTCAACTCCGGATCGCCGACGAGACGCACAGCCCTCTTTTGAATGGAATCCAGCAGCTTTAGGGTATGCTTTGGTGCGGCACCCCAGATATGTGAACAATATTCTAAGCACGGTCTTATTTGCGCTTTGTACAGCAAGAGCAACTGCTGCGGCGTATAGAGTTTTTTGTTGCGAAATAGCGCACCAAGCTTCTGGGAGGCTGATTTTGCGATGTTAGCAACATTGTCATGCCATGACATATTGCTGTTGACCGAGACACCCAGCAGGCCGATTGACGAGGATGAAGGAATGGTCGATCCTGCCATAATGATGTCAGGGCCCGCTGTATTGGCCCTCTCAGTAAACGTTCCTGCTTGGGTCTTTGCTGCATTGAACTGGACCAAATTTCGGTCGTCCCAAGTTTGAACTTTCTCCAGGTCTTGATTAATTGCTGTAATCTGCTCCTGTCTGCGGTGATGAGTCTCAGTCGCTGGTAAGGGTTTTTCGTATCTAAAGTGGGAGACAAGGGTACTGTCATCTGCAAAACGGTAAACAGGATTATTCGTTTCGATCAGCAGGTCATTAGTATAGATGAGGAGCAGAGTTGGTGAAAGTATTGCGCCCTGAGGCACGCCCGCGTTGATGGTGAATGTGTCCGAGATGTGTCCATCGACTGCAACGTGTAGGGATCGGTTCTTAAGGAAACTGGCCAGCCAGCTGCAGAGAGAGGCGGGCAGTCCCAAGGGCGGCAGTTTGTTGAGCAGTCCGTCATGCCAAACTCTGTCGAATGCCTTTGAAATATCCAACGCAATCGCTCGAGACTCTCCGTAGTTTTCAATTGCCCTACTCCATATATGAGTGACATAGGCCAATATATCTCCTGTCGATCTCTCTTTGCGAAAGCCGTATTGATTGTCGCTGATTATTCTGTTGCTCTCGAGGTACTTGAGTAGTTGCTGGTTGACTAGACGTTCCATGACTTTGGAGATTATTGGAAGCAAGGCAATTGGGCGATAGTTTGAGGGCGTGGTTTTCTTGCCCTTTTTTGGAACAGGTTGCACTCGAGCGACTTTCCAAGAGGATGGGTAAATCCCTTTTCTGTAAGAAAGAGAAAAAAGCCTGGAAAAAACGGGTGTTAGTTCGTTGGCGCAGTTCTTTAGCACGATGGCAGGTATTCCGTCCGGTTCTGATGCCTTTTGCGTATCTAGTTCTTTAAGGATTTTGCGAATATCACGATGAGAAAACTTGACTTCTGCCATGGTGGTGTTGATGTTCGGTATAGTGGGGAGAGTCTTGCCTTGGGGCACGTCTAAGGTAGAGTGCGATGAAAACATTTTGGCGAGCATGTTTGCTTTTTCCTTGGCTGTAGTCGCCGTGGTGCCACGTTCGTCCGTCAAAGGTGGGAGAGACGTTTTTGTAAAATTGTTACTTACTGCCTTTGCTACCGACCAGAAATTCCTGGAACCACTGGGGCATTGCAAAAGTTTATTCCTGATCCTTTGATTGTGTTTGTCCTTAGTTTCGTCGATCACACGCTTGCACTCGTTTCTCGCTTCGATAAAATAATTGCGATTTTCAGCGAGCTGATTTTGCTGCCAGTACTTATAGGCTTGCTGTTTCCTTCCTACAGCTCTTTCGCATCTTTTGTCGAACCAGGGCTTTCCTTTTGATGGTAACTTGATGGAATTTAGGATGTATGCTTCCATTCCTGGGGAGATTACTTGCATGATCTCTTCGCAGCAGTCTGACGGATCGTCAGTGGCAAAGCAGACGTCGAGCCAAGGAAAATCTAGGTAGAACTGCCTTAGATCGTCCCAGTTTGCAGAATTGTAATGCCAGATTTTGCGAGGCAATGGTGGATCCTTCTGTATGAATGGCAATTCACAAACCGTTGTAATAAGTTTGTGATCGGAGGTACCTAATGGCGGACCAACTGTAACCTTGTACTGGTCAGGATTGGTGGTCAGAAAAATATCCAGGAGGGCGGCGAATTCGCCCCTCTCTGAGATTCGAGTTGGTTCGTCTACAAGTTGAGTAAGCCCGCAGCTGATGGCAAATGCTTCAGCTTCTCTACCTTCGTTGTCGGTCTTGTTGTGATGTTTGAGCCAGTTGGTGTTGTGGGCATTGAAGTCTCCCAGAACGATTATTTCTGAACTGGGGTGATCGACCTGTATTGAGTCAAAAGTGGTAGCTAGTGTTGAGAAAAAGCTTTGGTAGGCTCTATCGCTCGGAGGGCGATAGAGACAACATATAAACTTGGTTAATCCCTTGGCGGTGAACTTGAGCCACATGACGTCAAGGTTGTTCGGTTCGAGTGTTTCCTCGCGGTGACATGAAAGGTCGCTTCGGACAAAAAGGCATATTCCGAACTTATATTTAAATCGGGTATGTAAGTCGCAACCAGGATAGAGGTAGTTCACTGTGGTTGTTGTAGAACATACTTGTGTTTCTGTAAGGGCTAATATGTGTGGTCTATTTGCTTGTAGATGTTGGTGTACCGAATTTATGTTTGTATTTAGGCCTCTTATGTTGCAGAAATCTATTCTAAATTGGTTCGGTATCTTTGCTGTCTGTGAAATGCGGAATGAAGGGCTCCCAGGGACACCCAGCGCCTGGAGATCCGAATGGCCGGGGAGTTTACGTCCGGAATATTTTGATCCTGGAAGCACCATCATGTCCATATATTCCTACTGTGGAACCCGGGACCACCAGCGCGGAAGCGGAACGTGATCTGGGAAAACCACTTAGCGCTTCCCAATTCTGGTGGGGTGATCTTTCACCGGACGATGCGAGTAGGCTTATGTATCTACCACCTAGGGCCGCTTCCACTCGAAGCATCGGCCTCAGACTCATTCCTTTGGCGGTCCCTAGTCTGACAGGGGTAAAAATGGGGTTTGTTGGATCACTCCCCAGTGATCAGCTGCAGACTTTGTACTCTGGTGTTCTCCAGCCTGGAGGAGGACGATGGGATTTGATGGGCCACATCCCGTGGCAACTCGGAATGGTGGGGGCGTCACTCCCCGTAGTTCTCACAGTGCAAAAAAAGTTCAAGTTCAGAACACTTCATCCTGAGACTTCTTTCATTAACATTTACTATCCGTATCCTACTTCTTTTGAGTGCCTGTTGCGAGAGTTGAGGCCATTAGGGCTGTTGATTGAAGCGGAGTTACTGGAGCCATTTCGGTTATTGATCGTGGTGAAGTTAGAGGCATTGAACATGCTGCCACTTCTTGGCTGGTTGGGACGAAAAAACGAAAACTTCTTTACAACAATGTGTTCAGGTCAGTAGTTTGGATTTAGTAAGTTTTCTTCCAGTGATTTATTGCTAGTAATCTTAAATGCATTATGCTAGTATGCTTAAATGCATTATACTCATCTCTACAGCATACGTTCGTCAGCGCCAAAATTGTTCTTTAGATACTCAATAACGTCAGGCACAGTAACATCCAGTGACAGTGTGGACACAAAGATTGACGTTTGTGGAGTGGAAGCCACCAACCTTCCGCAGTTCTTTCTCAGGCTCACTATCTCGCCTCTCCTCTCTGGCTGTGATATGCCAACATTGTGGAGATCATCCTTTCTCAGGTCACATGCTTGACTTGGCTTAGAGGGTGGGTTAGGCATCAAACCATTTGTAAGCAACGCCACAAGCTCGCAGTTTTTGACAGCATCGTTTAGCTTGGAGGCGATCATGTCGCTCGGCTGCTCCAAAGCTGCATTTACCCTCCCAGCCACCGAGTCCGAGACTGCCTGCACAACCTTTGGCCGAATAACATCTGCCTCTGGGTGATCTCGCTCGAGGGCATCATTCTGACACGCAGCCAAGCCCGTTTCCAGGCTTTATATTTGGTCCATCAGCTGTCATATGGAACGAATGTTGATAACATAATCAGTGCAAAGAAAGAATAGAGTTCTTCCCTGCAGTGGCATCACCCGAACCTCCGAAGCCTTTATCCCAGAACAGTTCCTGCACACCAACTCCTGACATATGTCACAGGAACAGCCAAAAAGTTTATTCTTATCCTCCTTAAACATACCTTGCACCTTGCACAGTTGGACATCCTAGATGGATAGATGGAAATACAAAATTTCTGAATTTTGTGTGTGAGACGGGGTATAGTTTAGTCAAAACCCCACAAAATTGCTGAATTGTACAGGTGTAACGCACTATATATTGATTTATGATTTCAGCAGTGTGGTAGTATAAAAAAAAACAAAACAAATTCTTGAAATTCCTTTGGAGTCAGAATGAGCCAATTTGATCGAAATTTGGCGTAAAAAATAGTTTTTGGCAAATGAAAGCTAACTGCGGAAAATCGTAGATAGCACCACCGAAAAAAAATCCCGAATTTATAAGCAATACTTTCGGCGAAAAACGGCATAAAAGCACAGGCAAATATTATGTTAATGTTGTTGTTTGAGTCCTGTGACAGTCTGAATGAACAAAGAAAGTAGTTCTAAGCTTTGATAAAGAATAGAACGTTTCCATTAAGCTAAAGGTATTTGTTTTCTATTAGTATCGCATCACTCCCACTCCTATCATTTACTTACTACACGTTTGTGAATTGAACATGGTTTTGAAAATGCGTTTTATACAAATTAGATCCGCAGTAAATTAGTAAACCTATACAATCAAACGTACCGCTAATGAAGGAATGTTTCTTATAGGGGATGGTGGCTCCATTAGGGAAGATTCTGAAGCGTCTAAGAAAGCAAAATCTTTTTCTACTTGATCTGCTGCCTAAAAAAAAAACATAAAAACATGGTGAAAATCTTTTTTTTGCTAAAATACTACAAATGCATGGCTTATTATCAGGGAAAATAAACTAATGGAATATTATCTAATTGCCTGACTTAATAGGCAACCTATAAAATGATTCAACTTTCTCACAGATGAAATAGTTTTCCATTTGTCTCGATTTACAATTTCGCTGCAGGTTGCATGCAAAAGTCCAAACTCAAATAATTGCAGTTTTGGAAATCGCTGAATTTTATTATATCGAAACACGTGTGACTGGGTGTTTGTCAAATTTATCTTAAATAAAAATGTGTCAATGGGGCACTGTCGATTATATATTTCAGCATTTCTGGCAGCAACTTAATAGCGTGGATGTTATGTTATGTAACGATATCTATTTTATCGGACACTCCTTGGTATGAGACAAGGCAATGGACAGCGATCGCCAGATAGACACAAAACCACCAAAGATACATATACTTGTATGTATCTTTGCCAGTGGCGGATTTACCCTAAGGCCCGGTAGGCCCGGGCCTAGGGCGGCCAGATTTAGGGGCGGCCCCAATCGTGTCAAAAATAGTATATTACTTACCTAGGCCAGTAAAGAAAAAAATGTCTCAGATCACATGTAATTGTCGGCCGAAGCAAAGCTGAGGTCAACAAATATGTGAACTGAGGCTTTCCTATTTACTGGCCAAGGTGTGTATACTATATAAAAGTTGGCAATAAAGTAATTTCATTATGTAATCGCAATTATTTTGTCGAAGCGAGAAACGAATGCAAAAGTGTGATCGACGAAACTAAGGACAAACACAATCAAAGGACCAGGAATAAACTTCTGCAATGTGGCTCCACGAATTTCTGGTCGGTAGCAAAGGCAGTAAGTAACAACTTTACAAAAAACTAACCCACCTTTGACAGACGAACGTGGCATCACGGCGACTACAGCCAAGGAAAAAGAAAACATGCTCGCCAACATGTTTTCATCGCACTCTACCTTATACGTCCCCCAAGGCAAGACTCTCCCCACCATATCGAACATCAATACTACCATGGCAGAAGTCAAGTTTCATCACCGTGATATTCGCAAAATCCTTAAAGAACTAGATACGCAAAAGGCATCAGGACCGGACGGAAAACCTGCCATCGTGCTAAAGAACTGCGCGAACGAACTCGTTCCCGTTTTTTCAGGCTTTTTTCTCTTTCTTACGGAAAAGCGATTTAAAGTCGCTCGAGTGCAACCTGTTCCAAAAAAGGCAAGAAAACCACGCCCTCAAACTATCGCCCAATTGCCTCGCTTCCAATAATCTCCAAAGTCATGGAACGTGTAGTCAATCAGCAACTACCCAAGTACCTCGAGAACAACAGAATAATCAGCGATAATCAATACGGCTTTCGAAAGAGAGATCGACAGGAGATATATTGGCCTATGTCACTCATATATGGAGTAGGGCATACGGAGAGTCTCGAGCGATTGCGTTGGATATTTCAAAGGCATTCGACAGAGTTTGGCATGACGGACTGCTCAACAAACTGCCGTCCTTCGGACTGCCAGTCTCTCTCTGCAGCTGGCTTGCTAGTTTTCTTAAGAACCGATCTCTGCACGTTGCAGTTGATGGACACACCTCAGACACATTCACCATCAACAAGGGCGTGCCTCAGGGCGCAATACTTTCACCAACTCTATTCCTCATCTATATCAATGGCCTGCTGATCGAAACGAATAACCCTGTTTACAGTTTTGCAGATGACAGTACCCTTGTCTCCCACTTCAGATCAGAAAAACCCTTACCAGCGACTGAGATTCATCACCGCAGATAGGAGCAGATTACGGCAATAAATCAAGACCTGGAGAATATTCAAACTTGGGGCGACCGAAATTTGGTCAAGTTCAATGCAGCAAAGACCCAAGCAGCAACGTTTACCAAGAGGGCCAAATACAGCGGACCCTGACATTGTTATGGCAGGATCGACCATTCCTTCATCCTCGTCAATCGGACTGCTGGGTGTCTCGGTCAACAGCAATATGTCCTGGCATGACCACGTTGCTAACATCGCAAAATCAGCCTCCCAGAAGCATGGTGCGCTATTTCGCAACAAAAAACTGTATACACCGCAGCAGTTGCTCTTGCTCTACAAAGCGCAAATAAGACCGTGCTTAGAATATTGCTCACATATCTGTGCTGCCGCACCAAAGCACACCCTAAAGCTGCTGGATTCCATTCAGAAGAGAGATGTGCGTCTCGTCGGCGACTCGGAGTTGACCCGGAATCTGGATAGTCTGGAACACCGCGACATGTGGCTGAGATGTCTCTGTTTTACAGATACTTTCACGGTAGATGTTCCGAGGATTTAGCCCGACTCATCCCGCCCATGGCAAGTCCTGTCAGACGGTCACGACAGACGGCAAGAGCGCACCGGTTCGTCGTACAACTGGAAAAAACACCTAAAACATCGCTTTACAAGAACTCCTTTGTCTGGCGCACTGCATCACTGTGGAACTCACTCCCAGGACTTCTGTTTCCCACTAATTACAACCTACAACTATTCAAGAACCGTGTCAATCAACATCTTCGCATACACACCACTCGTCAAGCGCCATGGGATCTCCCTTTAGTGTTTGTGGCACTGCCATAAAAAAAAAACATAAAAAAGTCTATATGGTGAATGCTGAGAAAGGGGCGGCTGATAGCTTAGGGCCTAGGGCGGCCGAGACTGCAAATCCGCCACTGGCCACTACTATTGCCCCATGGTATAGAATTCGATTGTTTTCAAAATACTGGTGACCAAATAAGCTTTATTAACTATTTCTGTTATATAAAGCTTTTATAAATCTGCTTAACTGGAGGCAGCGATTTTGTTGCGGAAGTGGTGAAAGAGGACGCTCTCTTATCCGATCCGGAACTCTATAATCATATTACACTTTCTATTAGTTTGGGTTAGATTGGTAGGCATATTATATACAGCAAATTTCTTTTTATCCATCCATTTCTACTAAAATTAACGTTTTGGCATGATATAGACACAGTCTGCCCATTATATGGACAGATCGCGTTGACTTATGGATAATCTTGTCGTCTGTTAACTAGTAAAAGATGGTCAAACTACGGAAGTGTAGAAGGCGTTTGTATATCCTATCTCATCTAGAATAAGTAGACTGATTTGTTTATATTTAGTTACCGGTTTTTTTTAACATGCCCACATTTCAAAGCTTTGAGTTCGTCGTCGGCTTGCCTCTTTTGCTATCCTGGTTACGGAAGTATAAAAAAGGTAACTAATACCAGGTGATCTAACAGCAAGATTTTTGTATTTCATACAATTTGTTCATAATGACGGTGATTTAGCAAGCACATTTGCCTCTGTTGGTTCTTTGTGAGTCCAGATATGTCATTTAATCGATAAGCTTGCACTGGCCAATTGTATGGTTTGTTGTGATTTGTCGCCAGTCCATATAATGAGCTCATTCTTAGATAAACAGCGGACGAATTATCATTCGTAGCCTTGTCTGATCCCTTTAAGACTTGCTTAACTATTCCAAGTGTATCATTCCTCGATTTTATATTACCAAATTTTTTACTTTAATTAACATGTAAAGTTCGTTCTTTACAAGTTAACAAGTCATCGTATAAGTATGCTGTATTAATGTCAATAGCCTGTAAACATTAGCCGCATTATAGTCTTGTTTTTTTATTAGGAAATGGTTGGAGATGTTTTCAACTTATTGTATTAAAACATTTGCATTGGTGGTCAAATTCGTTTGCACATCTCAAATTTTGCCTGCTGTAAATATTATACATTTAAAAATTTGGAAATAAAAGATACATCTGAAATATCCCTAAATTCCATAATCCGCCAATTTGTCATTCAAAATTTTTTCCTAGCTCCGGTTATTTATTTTATAATATTAGCTAAGCTAAATAGCTTTAAGCTCCGCTATACCAGTCCCAAGCCTGGGGCCCCATCAACGATGGGGAAGAGAGGAGGGGGAGGAGTAACAACCTCGTTAAAAAACCAGGGTTCATCTGGCCCGGATGATAGCACGCTGTGAGGGCCCCCGCCTGGGGTACAGGTGAAGAGGTCAACGGTGGAAAGAAGATACCTGGAAGGCGGAAGAACCTCGAGGGGAAGATTGGTCTCCGAAGTCCTGAAAGACAACCAGTCTAAAGGAAGAAAACCTTAAGTAAAAAATCACCTGGTCCTCCAGGTTGGGGGGTTTTGGCGTCAGGTTAGTTCCCTGTCCCTTAGAAAAATCTCCATTTACTAAAAAGCCTAACGGTTGCCTCGGAACCTCGGACGGAACTACTGGAAAACGAAAAAAGCTACGAAAATGGACAATGAATATTGGCACCTGGAACGTACAAGGTCTTAGCGGAAAGATAGAGGAAATTACTCAAGAAATAAGTACCCTAAATATGGATATTGTTACCCTACCTGAGACAAAAAGGAAATGGAATGGCACAGAAATAAATAACAACTTCGTACACATATTTAGTGGAGTGCCTAAAAATGAAAGAGCAAAAAATGGGGTATCTGTTTTAATACACAAAAAACACAAAAATAAGATCACAGATTTTGAGACTATAAATGAAAATATGATCAGAGTCAATCTCGATATAAATCAAAAACCAGTCACCATTCTTCGAATATATGTAATCTCTGATGACGAACCGTATGCTAAAAAGGATGTATTTTTTGAAAAAGTTAATGAAGAAATCACAGAAATTGGAAATGCGAGAGAACTTATAATTCTTGGTGATTTTAACGGAAGAGTCGGGCGAAGAACAAACAGTAAAATAATCGGCCCACATGGAGAACTAAACCAAAATAATAACGGTGAAAGACTAATAGAAATATGTGAAAGTCACCTTTTAAAAGTGACAAATGGCTTTTACAAACACAAAGACATACACACATATACATGGACTCAACCAACAAGGAATATAAAGTCAATAATAGATTACGTTATAGTAAGACAAAGTACGACCCTTCAAATTAATGACGTAAGTTCGTATAGAGGAGTAACATGCGGTTCGGATCATTACATAGTAAGAGCCAAAATAATATTTCCGTTTAGACACAGAATAACAGAACAAACCAACACAAATTCTGCTTACACCGAAATCACTGAATCTAAAAGGTATAACTTGGAAAGTTTAACTATCGAAAGTACAAGACAATTATACCAAAAACGACTGGACGGAAAACTAACAAATCTAACACAAAACTGTCGAAGACATATACACAAATATACTGAACAGCATTCTGAGTGCAGCGGAAGAAGCCCTTGGAATAAAATGTCAGACCCAGAGTAAAAATATATGGTGGAGTGAAGAAATATATGACTTAGTCAAAGGAAAGAAGGATGCCTACAAAAAGTGGTTAAGTAGTAAAGAACAACAAGATCGAGAAACATATTTAGAAATAAAAAAAACAACAAGACACAGAATAAGAACTGCAAAACGAGAAATATGGGACAAGAAATGTCAAGAAATTAACACGTATTTGGGAGGAAAAAAATGCACTGAGTCATGGAAATTCATCAACAGAGCAAAAGCTCCAGGAAAACAGACCACCAGGTTACAGCTAATACCAATGGACAAATGGAAAGGTTATTATGAAACACTCTTTACGGAAAGTAGGGATGAATACGTTACACATTCACCCACAGAAATAAATATCGAGGGAGAAACAATTAACATCAATGTGTCAAAATTAAAAAAGCGGTAGCAGAACTTAAAAATAATCGAGCTCCGGGACCGGAGGATATTCCAGGAGAGTTAATAAAGTGTGGCTCAGAAAAACTCTTTACAGCACTAGCCTGGTGCATAAATAAATTTTTAAACGGTGCCCCAATACCAAAAGAATGGAAAATTGCCTATATATCATCAATACACAAAAAGGATAACAAACTAGATTGCTCCAACTACAGAGGTATATCGGTGACCAGTACCCTAAGTCGATTATACGGACGAATTCTCCGAGATTTAATAGAGCAAGAATACCAAGAACAAGAAGAGGAGGAACAGTCCGGATTTCGCGCTGGAAGAACCTGCACAGATAACATTTTCTGTTTGAAACAACTAATAGAGAAAAATAGTGGAACTAATCAGGAGACACACCTCATGTTTATTGACCTACACAAAGCATATGATACCGTCCCCGTTAACAGACTATTTAAAGTGTTACAGGAAACCAACATTAACCACACCCTAATTAGAGCCCTAAAAAACCTGTACGAAGAATCGACATCACAAATCAAAATAGGCAATAGATTATCTGAAAATTTTTTGACCAATAAAGGTTTACGACAAGGCTGCTATGTCTCACCCACACTGTTCAAGATCTATGTGGCAAAAACCTTGAGACAGTGGAAAAGAAAATGCAATGGAATGGGTGTTGACCTGGGAGATGTATGTTTATATACTCTGCAGTTCGCAGACGATCAGGTTATCATAGCTAATGATAAATACGATCTGGAGTATATGAGGAGAAAACTACAGGAGGAATAGAAACGATGTGGTTTGGAAATAAATACACAAAAAACAAACTACTTACCAATTGATGCAGAATTATCCAACATACAACTGGACCACGACGAAGTAAAATCCTGCAATGAATATACCTATTTGGGAGTTATATTTGACACAACGGGTAAAGATGACAAGGAGATTAAAAAGCGAGTAACACAAGCTAGGAAGACAATTGGCTGTCTGAATGGTGTATTTTGGAGTACTAAAATAGGCAAGAAACGGAAACTCAATATTTATGAGACCCTGATAAAAAGTAGTCTGCTCTACGGCGCAGAAACGTGGAGAATAACAGAGGCCAACCGAAGAAAACTTGAAGCAGTAGAAATGGACGCTTTTAGACGGAGTTTACGAATATCTCGAAGAGAGAGGGTTCGAAACGAAGAAGTTAGACAACGAGTAGGTATAGACGGATCTTTAACAACCGGTATTGAAAGGAAACAACTGATATGGTATGGCCATGTTCAGAGAATGGATGATACAAGACTCCCCAAAAAAGTTATGCAGTGGGTACCTCAAAATCGCAGGAAGCGTGGAAGACCTAAGAAGACATGGAAAGAGGGCATAACAAGAGCAGTGAGTGCCAGGGATTTAACAGAAGACCAATGGAATGATAGGAGGACGTGGAAGTTAGGCATCGGACAACGTCGAAAGACGTTCTAAAACCGATATATAGATATAAATAAATAGCTTAATACATCAAACAATTCAGTTATTAAAATTTACATAAAGAAGGTATATTTCTTTATTAATATTTACTTACTGTGTTGCAACGTGAAACAATATACACTTACATGATTATTCTTTTCTTCTTCGGTTTTCAGCCACGCGGCATACTGATCACTAGCCTCGGCCAATCTACGCTGCTTAAGATGTTCCGCCTCTTGTGAAGCATTTTTCTTTCCTTGCTTCCTGAATTCAGCTTCGTCAACTCGCCTCTGTTGTATAATTGAGTAGATTTGACCGAACTGTCCTTTGGTGCGTGATAGATGGCCGCGACAGCGAGCTTGAATCCCAATGATGTTAAGTCGCAGTTTTTTGTAGGAAAACGTCAATGGACGGGAGAGTATTTTTGCCTAAAAATTGATTGAGAAAAATAGCTGGTTAATGATTTACATACATAATAGAATAGAATAAAATAGAATAGAACTTACTAATGGTAAGTACAAAATAGCTTTACAATCGTATTGGTAATAAAATACTTCAACAATTGTTAATAGACAATGTTTCCAATAAATCAAAGCCAAAAGCAATAGGTTAATAATGACAGACCTACAACATTAAACGTTTTAACAGATGTTCTTATTTTGAGAACTGGGTTTATATAATTTTGATGAGCTGCCTTCGAAATAATAATTGTAACATTTAAGGTTTTTTTACAATCGTTAAACAAAGAAAACGACATTTTTAGAACTTCATACTTTTTTATTGCCTTACAAATGTGGAATACTAGTGAAACAATATTTTATTTAGTCCTGCGTCGGCTGTGTGTTTTAAAGGCCATATCTCGTTGTAACCTCCAGCAATAGTCAGCCATCATTGATACGCTTCATCTTCCTTTCCATTTCCTTAATATCGTGGTGAAACCTCTCGCCCTCTCGCCCTTTTCTTCGCTAACGGTCCCAAGATTCTCGAGAAAATAGTCCAAGTGTGAAAACAGCAAGTGCACTTTCACTCTCATATTACAACATAGCCGCTGAAAGTGTTTCTTAAACAATATCTTCCTAGTTTTCGTCCTAACGATTTCCAAGAAACTTCCTTAAATGAAGCCCAAGCGTTATTCTCGACATTGGTCATAGTGTTTTCAAAAGCCTTGTCTTCACATAATGTTCTTATATGCGGCTCAATAAAAATACCTTCTTTTAGCTTCGCATCGGATAAGACTGGAAATTTCTCGCACAAACATTTGAAACACTGTCCATTTTTGTCTAGTGCTTTAACAAACTGCTTCATCAAGCCGAGTTTGATGAAAAGAGGAGGCAATAAAACTTTTTCGAGGTCAACTAAGTTATTTCTCAGCATGTTGTTCTGGACGGACATTCTCTTTGAGTCCAATGTCTTTCTTTCGCACGACTATCCCTCTCACAAATAAAACACAGGAACTTCGTAGCAGTTTTAGATCACCAGAAAGCATCCAGTGTTGTTCTTGGTAATTTAGTTTTTGTCAAAGAAGCACTAAATTTTCATACGTCTCTTTTAAACGTACGGAACGAGCAATGGAAACTGAGGTCAATACATTAGCATTGTGCAATAAAACGCCTTTTAAACTTCGTTTACTTGAGTTAATAAACATCCGTCATTCTTCTTTACCTGCAGGAGGATGGGACCCAATCCTACACGTCATCTATTTTGATTTTTTGGGCAGGCGGCTTGTCGTATAAAGGATAAGGACGTATAAGCACTCTTGTTTGGACCGTGTTTGAGACAAGACTAGTTGGAGTTCCTAGTACCGAGCTCTGCGTGAATCTTATAGTCGATTACCCTGTATCGCTTATATTATTGCTTATTAGGTCTGCTTTTTATCCACTGGATAACCAGTAAAGACAATTACTGCCCTAGAGCATTTATATTTCTAGTCGCCGGGGACCTAACCCCGGCAATTCACGATGCCCGCATCAACGGACGGGGATGACGAGTCATCCTCCCTCCGGTCTGTAGACACAACCGCCTAGCGCCGAGCTTATCAGTCGTGTAGGACTAATGTACCGTACCCTATGTAAATTCGCGCCAAATTGCAAAATTTGCACTGAAATAGCGGCCCCGCTGAAATCCATATATTTTCAGCAGACAGAAGACATTCTGCCTAACTTTAGAAAAGCAGTAGACCACTATCGAACGCATGATCAAAGACCCGTCTCCTCATTAAAGTCGAAAGTAAAGGCTTAAATCGATACGGGGCGAAATCCCCAGAAGAGGCAAAAAACCGCAGACGATAGCTCCGATATGGACATCGAAACATCGATGACAGAAAAAGGGCCACAAAAAAGCCCTAGCAACACCGACCCGGCTTCAACCGTGGCCAAGATCAATGTCAATGAAAATCAAGATTCTGCGCTCCTGGTACCAGCAATTGACAATGAAGGGTTTAAAATCCCTTTAAAGACCATCCCCTTCCGAAATAATGTCAAGGAAGTTAAACTTGACTTCGCCGGACCCTCCGGGATTAATGTGAGCAACCAGTTTGAGGTTCTATCAGATTTAGAGGAGGATACACAAAGCGTGGACTGATCGTCTAATCGAAGCGAAAGGACGAAAAAAGTACCTAGTCGCACTAGCGCTAGGATCTTAAAGAAATCTCAAGCCGCCCTCAAAACTAAACCGGGACCACCACCACCGGTCGTCCTTGAGGGGAAGCTAAAAGGTCACGGCACCCTGCTAGCAGACATGCGAAAAATGCAAATTCAAAAATTTCATATTAAATACGCCAGGAACTCGACGATTTTCTACTTCGAGCAGGAGAAAGACTGGGTCGTCTTCAAAAGGGCGCTAGACAGCGACGATGTAAAGTACCATTCGTATGCCGAGAAGAACCAAAAAACTCGTGCATACGTTTTACGTGGTCTCGATGGCGCAATACTGGTCAACGAGATCAAAAAGTATATTACCGACGAATATAGGTACAACGTTAAAAGTATATTCGAAATGAAGAAGACGAGAGAACCGCTATATCTCGTCGTAACAGAAGCTACTATTTCACTCAAGAAGATACAGCAAGACATCAGGACTATCATGAATATAAGAGTGACATGGGAGCACCGCCGAAATACGCGCCCCATTATGCAATGTCGGAGGTGCCATGAAAAGTTACAAGTGCAGCAAGTGTGCTCAAGCACATCAAATAACTGAGTGCACAAGCACTATTATAAAATGTGCAAATTGTGGTGGCCCGCACCGGGCAATCGACTTAGAATGTCCGGTGTATATTTACAAAATTAATCAGCTACAAGCAAGTAAACAACCGAAACAGCAGTTTAAACTAGCACCCGCGCCCGCCACGCCGGCCTGGCAGGGGCGCGGTACATCAGGGACCCAAGGCCGGGGTATAAAAAGAAGCGAAGCGCAGCCCCAACCCCAACCCAACCCTCAACGACCGCGACCCCAGCAACAAGGAGGAAGAGCACCGCCGGAAGAATATGACAAACATTTTCCAAATACGCTTAAGGCCTCACAACCACCTAAAACATCGCAGCAAAACACAGGGGTAAGTGGCAATGCTTACAACATGCTGACCAATTTAACAAACGTAGTTAAGAAAATAAACTCATTAGTTAATATTTCTGAACTTTACTTTGCGCTAGACGAGTTTAGCAGTATGCTAGAGGCCTGTAACGGCGACAAGGTTAAGATCCTGCAAGGCACCTTGCAATTTTTTACGACTGAAATTTATAAATACAATATCTAGAGGGCTTGTTTTCAATGTCCCTATTTAATGTATTGTCCTGGAACTGTAACGGCATTAGAGGTAAACTTGACGAATTTAAGTATTTTATGTACAGATCCAATTTCCAGATTGCCTTCTTGCTAGAAACGCGTTTAATCGCAAATGTCAAACTTAAAATCCTATCATGTTGAAAGATATGATAGACCTATAGGAAAGGGGGGAGGCGTGGTTTGCCTGATACACCGGTCGCTTAAATATAAAAGGCGATCCTATATAAAATAGCGCATTGAACACGTTAGCGTCGAGCTAGAAGGTGGCCTGTGTATCAGCGGCGGGTACGCTCCCCCCAGCTCCGTATCACTCAAGCAGATTTATTAGCCTTCCTTGAGCCGGGAAAGCGCTCATTACTGATTGGCGACCTCAATGCGAAGCATACGGCGTATGGTGATTCGTATACGAATCATAAGGGCCGTGTAGTTCGCGTATGCTTGAAGACAATCTGGAAGTCCAATACCTAAGAACTTCTGACCCTACTTACTATAGAGAACGCCTCATCCCTTCATACTTGGACGTGGCATTTGTACGAGGAGTGACAGGCGCCGCAAGAAGGTCATAGGCGATCTCAATTCGGATCACCTGCCAATTAAGATGTGTCTAACTAATGTTAGGCGGCCGGTAGCCAATGAAGTCACATTTCATACAAAAATCTTAATTGGGGGGTGTTTCGAGAGAGATTAGGAGATCTAACTGTCATTCCGAGGCAAATTGATTCCGTCCAAGATCTGGAGAACGAGGTGAACTCACTAACCAGAAATATCCAGCACGTCAGAGACGTCATATGTCCGAAAGTCAGGAAGAAGCCGTTTACGGAAACTATCCCTGACGATATCCTTCTCCAAATCAATCTCCGGAACCGAATTTGTCGCAGGTGGCAAAGGAACCGAGCGGTGAATGATCGCGCGTTAAGGGTGAGCGCCCTTAACGCGCAAATCAAGTTAGATATTCGAACGTACAGGGATGCGACGTGGATAACCTTTGTAAATGGGCTCGGCACGGCTGACGGATCCCTGTGGAAGCTTGCGAGGCAGGTCCGCAGAGACCCAACTGGCATTCCCGCTATTCGCCATCGCGGCGAGGATGCAATAACTGATCAGTCGAAAGTTGAGGCCTTTGCGGATTTCCTCGAGGGTGTACACAGGGAACCACCGGACACCGTGCCATTGCACGCACATTATGCAGAGCGAGTTATGCCGTTTTTGAACAGTAAATTTCCAATTCCGTCCCCTGTACCGAATAAATTGCTTGTTACCCCATCCGAGCTTCGTAAAGTTCTTAGCCGCCTGCCTAAGAATAAGGCTTCGGGGCCTGATACTATCCCTTACCTACTCCTCAAAAACCTACCCAACAAAGCCCTTGTGCATTTAATGCATATAGTTAACGCCATATTATGCTTGCAACACTTTCCCAGTTCCTGGAAGATCGCGCGGATAATACTGTTCCCCGAACCGGGGAAGGACTTGATATTGACTAGCTCATATCGTCCTATCTCATTGTTGAATACAATGAGTAAGGTTGCCGAGAAGCTCATACTGTCTAGATTTAACGAGGCCGCCCTGAGCCTCAAGATTTTGCCGAATGAGCAATTCAGTTTTCGCAGTAGGCATGGCACTAACATGCTTGCTGCGAAGATCGTGTATGATATCTTTGAGGGGTTCAATGAAGGGCATTGCACTGCCTTGTTACTTCTGGACATCGGGAGGGCGTTTGACCGGGTGTGGCACATAGGCCTTCTGTATAAACTCTTTATAACACAAGGCTTTCCGCTGCATTTGGCAGCTTTGGTCGTGTCATACCGGTGCGGATCGGCAACTCTGACTCAACTATGAGGACAATTCAAGCTGGCGTCCCGCAGGGAGCAGTATTATCACCGCAACTATTCAGTTATTACATAGCAGATCTTCCTTCCCACCCTCACTCATCCCTGGCATTATATGCCGATGACACTGCCCTCTTCGCCAAAGCCCCCAGCGCGCAGGAGGCAACAAACATTGTTAGTGCCCACATGACACAAGTCAGTCAATATTATATTGATTGGAAAATTAAGCTTAATGTAACCAAAACTGAAATGGCCATCTTCACGCGGAAACGCAAAAATATAGATACCCTTCCCATCCTTATTGACAACACCCCCATCCCCCCTAAACCTAAACTAAAGTACCTAGGAATCGTGCTTGATAAGAGGCTCACGTTTGGCGAACACGTCACTCACGTGAGAAACAAAAATCGCATTATTAGCGACAAGCTAAGGCCTCTTATTAGACACGGTTCCTTCCTTAGTCCCTCAAACAAAATCACCCTCTACCGCTCCATAACGCGTCCCTTCCTCATGCATGGCGCCCCGGTGTGGTGCTCCATCTCAGACACGCAAATAATTAAAATCCAGGTTATTCAAAACCGACACTTAAGGGCGGCCCTTTCGGCGGGGTGGCGAATCGCAGATCTACACGCGAGTTCCCAGGTCGACTATGTCAGGGAATCTGTGGACAAGCTCGCGTGCAGATTTCTCGAGTACAGTATCCTTGGCTCGACGAAAACCGCTAATATAGCAAATGTCAGGTTCAACCCAGATTACAGAGCAAAACACGGGCCCATGCATAGGAAAACTTCAATTTTCTGCTTTGATCGCAGACCCCCTTAAACATACCATCCCCATTTCTACCATAACTCACCCCTAAACCACCCCTGTTCAATCTTGAAAAATTCAAAGTATCAGGAGCACCGAAGGTGTACTTTCATTCACCGTCTAGACTAGTCTGAGGCTGGCTCCACCCACTATGCTCAAAAGTATGGTGGGTGGGGCTTGCTAAGGGACTTCCATATAAATATGGCCCGGCCGCTATCGACAATCAGTCGAACAACAGCAGCCACGTCGCGTCGTCTCTGCGCTCCTTTGCTCCGGCAAGCGTAATGTGGTTACGCTTTCGTCAGGAATGCCTCTAAGAAACGTTATAGTTCACATCTCATGTAAGCTATCACTGCTAGCTTTATGCACGTATGAAAGTAAGAATGAAAGAGAGTATGAATGTATGTGTGCCCACCAAAGAACCGAGACATGGGGTTTTTCAGTGTGCTTTTTCCCCATATGTAGTTTCCCTCACCCTTTCCCTTCCTTGAAAACAAGTCACCTAGCGCTATTGCCAGCTGTAAGTAATTAAAAACTGTAACAAACTTGAAGGGCATAGCCCAAGTAAGTTAAATTGTCAGCGTCAGCATTGCCACCTGCCTATAGGTAACATAAACTAGGTAATTCATCTGCCCAAGTTTGCGTGATACAACTGTTGAGTTGTGAGGTCGTTTAGAGCATCCATTGTAGGATGCAAGCGCCTTACCGGCTATGTATTGAGCTATGTGTTACAAAAGAAGTCACTGTATATTAATTATTGTATCTCTCAAATAAAAATTACGTATCTCAAACAGTAAACAATGGTTTGGGAAAAACTGCTCAAAAGCAGACAATGCTAAAAATGCCGCCTACCGCAAATAGCGCCGAGATCCGACAGCCGAAAATCGAAATATATTCATCACGGCTAGAACCACTGTAAGCGGACCACTGACGAGAGCAAGGAGGGATATAACGAGCAGATCAAGAACAAGTTTCTTAACCGTCCTAATGAATCAAGATCCTTTTGGTCAGTTGCCAAAGCTGTCAATCAGGGTTTCTCAAAGGGGTCAATCCCACCACTGATCAAAGATGATGGCTCAATAGCGGAAACAACAACAACAACACTGTAGCACTACAATCCTGGGTGGGACTTGGCTGCTTGAACCACCTATCTCCATCGAGTGCGGTCTAGAGTAACATTTTCCCAGTTATCAATACCCATTATTTGCAAGTCTTTGCGGATGTTGTCTCTAATCTTAGCTTAGGTTTTCCCAGGGGTCTCTTTCCTGTTGATGCTTCCTCCCATATGTTCTTTGTTCTTTATAAGCCTTTTGTTGTTACTACTCTGGACCTGGCCGATCCATCTTAGTTGGTTGGATTTATTTTTTGTACTATGTCTGAGGAGTCGTATAGTCGAGAGAGTTCGCTATTGGTCCGTATTCTATATTCGCTACTTTGCTGGTCAATAACCGGTCCAAAAATTATCCTCAATATTTTTCTTTCAAAGCTTCTAAGTAAATGGGTATCCAAAATTGGCATTGTCCATGTCTCGCATCTATATATGATGACAGGTCTTATTTGTTGACCTTGTATTATATTTGGAATTCTGCATCTCAGCACAGAGAGGAAACATTTTTTTCCCTGGGTTATTCGGTGTTTTACCTCCTCCTTCATAATATTGTCCGCTGTTATCAGATAACCTAGATATTTGAAAGACTAGACATTCTCAAAATTGTAGTCGTTCATAGTTACATTTTGTCTCACTCGGTCTCTATTATCCTTTCGTGTTAAATGCATATATTTCGTCTTCGTCTCGTTTACTGTCAGACCCAGCCTTTCAGCTTCTTTCTCCTTTCCACAATTCCTTGACGGTAACTGTGCTCTTTCCTACAACATCGATGTCATTAGCATATGCTAGGAGCAGTCTAGGTCCATTGGCTCCAAATATTTGTGTTGTGGGCTACTCTCACAACTTTCTCAAGGGCCAAGTTGAATAGAACTGGGGACAGCGCGTCTCATTGTTTAACTCCATTTTCTACAGGGAACAATTCGCTATTTTGTCCCTCCACTCTTACGCTATTTACTGACCCTTCCACGCACGTCGTCACCAGGCATATTAACTTCTTTGGAATTCCAAGTTCCTCCATGGCTTCCCATAAGCGTATTCGGATTACACTGTCATACGCCTGTTTGAAATCCACAAATAGATTGTGGAGATCTCTGTTGAATTTCCAGCACGTTTCAACGAACTGTCTTATCTAGAACAGTTGGTCCGTTCATCTTCCGCTACGGAATTCACATTGGTATTCACCAACAATTTCATTAGCTTATGTGTTATTCGGCTTCAGTAATATGTTTGACAGTACCTTATAGGTGCAACTGAGGAGAGTGATGCCACGGTAGTTTGTACATATCATCTTATCGCCTTTTTTATGTATTGGTATGATCACTCCCTCCTTCCATTCCGATGGGATTATTTCTTCACTCCAAATACGTGTTATCAAATGGTGTATAGCTCTATGAAGTGTGTCTCCACCATATTTTAGACATTCTGCCGGTATCCGATCCCGTCCAGGTGCTTTATTATTTTTAAGTTTTTTGATAGCTTCAATAGTTTCTACTACACTAGGCGCTTCTATGTTTGTGTCTGCTGTTTGGAAAGTCAAGCGGTTCTGTGCTATTTCGTCCGACCGATTGAGGAGTTTGCTAAAATATTCTTCCCAGGCTTGCAGTATTTCCATTTCCCTACTTATCAGATCTCCATTACCGCTTTTTAGTATCGTTAGAGTCCTTGGTCTAAACCCTTTCTTTGAGTTGCCGACCTCCCTGTAAAATTGCCTTATATTACCTTGCTGTCTGTTACGATCTAGTTCTGCATATTTTTCGTTTTGAGCTGCTCTTTTCTTGCTTCTGATAGTTTTCCTCATCCTACTGATGTTATTTATTATATGTAGAAACGTTGTGGTTTGATGGATTTTTGATCATTTGGGGTCTAGCTCTAGTTTTTTGTTTATTCAGCTTTTCGCAATCAGCATCGTACCAACCGTTTACTTTTGGTTTCGGTCTTGGTCCTAGTACTCTATCGTTGACGGCAGGTATACCTGCCCTTATTTGTTTCCGTATATGCTCAATTTCTGTACCTTCTTATGTTGTTCTCGTGCCTATTTGCTCCATTTCATTCCGGTAGAGTTGATTTATTTCAGGTTCTTTTAGTTTTTCTATACCCCACGGTATTTTCTTGCTGCCGTGCTTTCCTTTGCGAGCTGATATACGTATTCTAGTTTTTATTCTTACTAAAACATGTTCAGAGTCTCCATCTGCACCTGTGCAGCTTTTTACATCCGGAATATTGATGCTATGTCTTGCGTCTACTAAAACATGTTCTATTTGGTTTTTTGTTACTCCATCGTTGGCGATCCAGGTCTGTTTGTGGATGTTCTTGTGCGGGAACATTGTTGATTTAACAGGTAAGTTGTTTGATGTTGTGAAATCAATAACTCTTAAACCATTATCATTGGACATATTGCATAGGCTGAATTCTCCGATATGGGGGTGCGCCGGCTTCTCGATTCCTATTTTGGCATTGTACTCTCCAAGAATTATTTTCATATCTTGCTTGGGTATTCTATTCAGTACCTGTTCCAGGGTATCATAGAAAGTATCTTTATTTACTACATCTGAGTCTTCTGTAAGACCGTGTACTGATATAACCACTTACTACGCATTCTAATGCAGCATATTCTCTCGTTTATATGGTGGGATGATATTATTTTGTTCGATAGTTCTTCTGTTCGTGTCTATCTTTGGAGGATCCACTGTAGAATATTACGGATTTGCTAACTTTAATATTTCCCGACCCCGTCCAGCTGACTTCCTGGACTGCTGTTATTCATTTTATATTTTTCCAGGTCGCGTATAGCGTTGAGATAGGCTCTCGGTCTGTACCAGCTGAGAACATTCCATGTCCCTATATTCATATCCTTATGGCCTTAGGCATATGTTGGTCGTTTCCGTGGTTCCCCATTGCCGAGGCTTCTCAAGTTTCGTAACAGGTGTAGCAATAGTGCTTAAGAAATGTGCTACTGAGCTAACAACTCTACTATTCACTTTTCTCCCTATCACACACAACTTCATGCTTTTCTTCTAGCTTTAAATACTCTCAAGTGCAACCAATCACAAATAACTACCGTCCATCTGCCTTGGTTGCCATCGTGTCCAAAGTCATGAAAAAACTGATCATCGAACAGCTCTTAAAATATCTCGAATCGGCAGGCATCATAAGCGATCGCCAGTGTGGCTTCCGCAAGCACAGATCAACGGGAAATCTCCTGACGTACGTGACCTACCTGTGGACCAAAGCCATCGAGAGCTATGGCGAATCTCGTGCAGTGGCTCTCGACATATCGAAAGCATTTGATAGGGTATGGCATGACGGATTGTTAAGCAAATTGACAGCATATGGATTACGACCAGCACTGCTTCTATGGCTTTCCAATTTCTTAAGGGATATAAGCTTCCGAGTTGGTATTGATGGACATCTCTTGGAGGAATTCAAAATAAATGCTGGAGCTACTCAAGGGTGTATATTATCTCCCACACTGTTCCTGCTCTATATTAACAATATCTTAGACAGGACAAACAGCTTTGCAGACGACAGCACTCTTATATCCTCATTTATGTCGCGGACTCCAATGACCGCTGCTCGTTATCAATGCGAGCTAGAAAATCAGATTGCTGTCTTCAATGAGGATATGAACGCCATCGTGGAATGGGCTGAGGAAAACAATGCCCAGTTTAACGCAGGAGAGACTCAAGTAGCTGTCTTCTCAAAAAAATAAAACGAACACCGCAGGATCTGACTTATCAATTACAGCACAAGCACTGACTCTGGCCTCATCCATAAGTAGGAAACAACATGCCTTGGCTTCATCACCTCACCAAAATCACCAAGGTAGCAACACAAAATCTAGGAGCCCTCTATAGAGCAAAGAAGTTGTATGCACCCCATCAGCTATATAAGGCTCAGATAAGACGATCTCTGGAATACTATTTCCATGTGTGGAGCTTGGCACCTTGCGCAAGATATTGAACATACAGAAGAGAGCAGTCCGTGTTGTGGATGAGTCAGAGTTTACCAAATATCTTGATAACCTTGAACATAGAAAAAAGTGGCTGATCCATCTCTTTACTATCGATACTACTACGGGAGGTGTTCGAACGAGCTGACACTTATGATTCCGCCCAAAGTTGTGCCGAACAGAAACACAAGTAAGACACTAAATTCTTATCAACATATAATTTAGTTGCGAACACCTAGGGCATCGCGTCGCTGTTACGGGACTCCCTTATCTGGAGGACTGCATCGCTCTGGAATAGACTCCAAGTAACGTTTTTCCCGAAAACAACAACCAAACGTCTACAGTTCAAAGCAAAAATAAAAAGTACCGATGATGGCACAAAAAACTCATAATGACCCATCAACTAATCCACAAGATTCGAGCAGACAACTCTTACCAGCTTTTACAAAAAAAATCAAAATGACCCAGAAGTTGTATGTTTAACTTTGATTACCAGAAAAAATTGGTATTGCCAAAAAAATTGACCTCTTTCAATCACTTCTTTTCACTTTGGTATCACTAGTTGTAGTGAAGTCTTGCACGAGAGTCTTGTCGACTTCTGGATGGAGTCTGCTCGAGTAGTTGTTGGTCTCCCAAACATCGGTTGCTATGTTCAATTTCGCTGATATATGTGAACCTATACTTTTAAAGAATCGTAATTCATCAGTTTACAAATGACATATTTTTTAAAATGTAGCTTATATAAATAACTTTGTAACTCTGCTTTTTGCACTTGAAGACGAATCAATAATTTTTACTAGTAAAGACACAAACACATTTAATGTTTTTGTTTCAAAACTAATTTAATTTCTCCAGCAACCAGCTCTTACTGTCGTCTAGAATTTATACTAATGTTTTTTTTTATGGTAAATAGGGCAAAAACGATTTCAATGGAGACACGTTCTTTAGGTTATGCTGCTGCTGCTTCGCGTGTGGGCTTCGCTGGACGGCATTCACCCAGAAACTTGGTTTGATATGCTTCGGACCGCCCAACTAAGGGCATCTGAGTTCAGACATAGTCCACTGTTCCCTTTATGAACTTATTTCTCTTGTATTTCTTCCTATACTTCTTTCTTACTTTCCACTCGTTACACGAACTATATACTGCATGGGGCGGGTGTTATTTAACAGATAGCACAACAGAGGATATAACTCTTCTTCCCCCGTACAACAAAGGAGCATTTTACACACACCGAAATGTTGTCTCGGATAAAAGAACCCAGGAAACAAACAGACAGGATACTTTTTGTTCATACAGTAATCAAAATAAATATTATTGGAAATTTCTTATATTTTAACTGCATTCTGAATTAGATACTTATTAATAATTTGAATAATGGTATCACTTAAGTTAGACAAAACTGATATGACAGAAATTGGAGCTGAGACTCCTGCCGTGAGGAGTTCATTATATGAAAATAATTTCAGTTCCCAGGAGATTCCCTTGGACCCCCAGCCTCTCCTTTTTGTCCTTGTTGCATTCGAGTTTCAATTTTTTTACATAATTTATAATTATTTGTTTTGAACTATTGTCAAAGGTCATCAAGTACCCGAATCACCAGTGAATTGCCCTCCACTGGGTCCGTACTCCGTGTAGGCACAGAATCTGGGGTGGAATGTGATGATTGAGCAAGCATTTGGCTTTGGTTGGCAGTGACAAAAAGACCATTTTTTGCCAAAGTGAACTATTTAACATTGCCAGTGGTTACTATATAAGTTTCAAGTCATAAGCCAAGTGACTTTTGGTATTTGCTAATTTGTACTTATTTTTATTTTTATCATTTTTCGTCCCCAGTCAATGGCGAACACGCATATTGAAAGAAAGTTATAATGAATTCATTTCAACTACTTCCTCTATGGGTCATCATATTAAACCAACTTTTCTAAATCAAGTCTATCATGCCATAAAAAATGAGCGATTTGCGACAAGTTTCTGTTATCTTGTTCTAAATAGAAGGTGCTAATAATAAATCCTGCATACAAGAAATGTATCGATCATTTCGAATATATTATGTATCTATCTCTTTTGGATTGTTATTTAGTGAAATCTGTGACAATTAAATATGTGGAAACTTACTTGAAGTCTTAGATATCCATTCCTCATCTTCAGGAACCTGGTTCGATAGCCTCTTGCTCTGAAATGTTTCTGGAAAACTATGGCCGCTGCTCTTAATTTTAGGAATCGTCGTCGATAAATCCATCCCTTGATAGCTTTTTGTAGCACAACAATATATCTATAACAAGAGGCAAATTTACCTTCATTAAAAATATCCATATATAAGGTACATTAATCATCGCCACATAATTTTCTTCTAATAACGTTTAAATTAATGGTCGATTTGGATTATTTTTAAATACCATCAACTATGTTGGGGTTTAGAACCTTCGGCAAAATGCACTAAAACAACTTGGAATCATGTTTAATAATAATGAGCTTTGTATCGTATTTGACGCTCATCTGTTATTTATTATACACATACATAATATCCCAAATATTTAAATTATTGGGTTTTGTAAAGCGAATCACAAGGCATATTTATGACACCAAGGCTCTAATAGCCCTCTACAAGGGTTTGGTCCTCAGTATTATGGAATACTAGTCCATAACATAGAACCACCATTGCCAATGTCACATTAAAAAAAGTTTCGGTTAGTTTAACTTATTCTCAACCTAAATTCTCAATCATTTGAGTCGGTTCCGATAACGTTATAATCAATTGTAATAGATCTAGCTAGTTCCGGTTAGTAGTGTAATCACCTTTCGATTAGTTTCACTTAGTCTCAACTTATTTTACTAATTTGAGCCGGTTCCGATACGTTATAAGTAATTTTAATAGATTTGGTTAGTTTTGATTAGTCGTCCAGTCAACTTTTGGTTAGTTTCAACTTATTTCAGTCATTTGAACCGGTTCCGATACGTTAAAGTCAATTTTAATAGTTATTAGTTAGTCGTCAAACCAACTTTCGGTTAGTTTCACTTAGTATCAACTTATTTTAGTCATCTGAACCTGTTACAACACGTTATAACCAATTTTAATAGTTTTAGTTAGTCGCCAAATCAACATTCAGTTAGTTTCACTTGGTCTCAACTTAATTTAGTCATTTGAACCGGTTCCGATACATTATAATCATAGATCTGGTTAGTCTACCAATCGACTTTCGGTTAGTTTCCTTAGTATCAATTTATTTTACTTATTTAGGCTGGTTTCAATACGTTATAATCAATTTTTCATAAACCGTGTCGTGACGTTCACGAAAATTTTTCGTGTCGTGACGCCACCTTGAAAAATCACTCATGAAACCGAAGAAGTATGCATTTGAACCATCTCCCATACGTTATAATCAAATTTAATGTTTTCAGTTAGTCGCCAAAATTAGGTTCGTGTTGGTTAGTTTTAACTTACTTCAAGTTGTGTAACCTACTCGTACACATTTTAACCCGTTTTGGTGCTTTTGAATACTTTTGGTTAGTTATCCAATCAACCTTCGGTTAATTTCAGTTAGATTTAATTCATTTTAGTCCTTTGAACGGGTTCCGATGCTTTATAACCAATTTTAATGTTTTTGGTTAATTTTGGTTAGTCGCAAAAATTCGGTTAATTTGGGCTAGTTTTAATTTACAATATTTTTAATCTGTTCCGATACGTTTTAGCCATTTTTGGTGCTTTTGGATACTTTTGGTTAGTGGTTCAGTTAGTTTTATTTTATTTTAGTCATTTGAAATGGTTCCGATGCTTTATAACCAATTTTAATGTTTTTGGTTTGATTTGGTTAGTCGCAAAAATTTGGTTAATTTGGCTTAGTTTTGACTATTGTTAATATTTTTAATCTGTTCCGATATGTTTTAGCCCTTTTTGGTGCTTTTTGTTACTTTTGGTTAGTTTTGATTAGTCGTTTAATCAACTTTCGGTTAATTTCAGTTAGTTTTAATTTATGTTAGTCATTTGAACCGGTTCCGGTACGTTATAACCAATTTTAATGTTTTTGGTTAAATTTAGTTAGTCGCCAAAATTCGGTTAATTTGGTTTCGTTGTAACTTATTTTAATTTGTTAAACTGTTCCGATACGCTTTCTCTATTGTTTTCTACTCTAGCTGTATATTTTGTACTCTTGCTCTAGCTTTGTCTGCAAATTGTGAAATTGTTTGACAATAAAGCATTATTATTATTATTATTATTATTATTATTTCTTTATTTTTTTTAAATCTCGAATGATTCGGTATTGTCTCTATGCCGGAACATATTTGTTCAAGGCTTATTAAGAGTCTTTCTGACCACTCTCACTGTCCCAAAAATCGCCGCTTTAACACATTGGTCTACAGTGTGCTCTCCAATGTCGAGTTGTTTTAAGTTGTTTCGAAACTCTTTGTGAACAATTCCCTTGCAAGAGATCACGAAGGGGAGTATCACTACTTCTTTTAGTTGATAGGTGTTCTTTAGATCGTATGCCAAGTCCTGATATTTCAGTACTTACTTGTTCACTGAACGTTTTCCGGATGTTCTGGTCTAGGGGGCCTGCAATATCTATTATGGTGGCTTTCCTTTCCTTTGTTCTAATCCATATAATGTCCGGTTTTTGTGTGTGATTGGTCCATTTGAACATCCCAATATAATTTGCAGTTATTGTTTTCAAGCAGGGGTAGCGGATGACTTTTATAATAAGGTTTTATTCGCTTACCATGTTTGCGTTTTTTGCTACGTGCGAATCGAGGATGGAGGCTATGTTGTTATGTATCTCTGTATAATCAGTTGGCGCCAACATGGAGCATCCCGAGCGTATATGCTGTATTGATTCGGCGGTTTTCTGACAGAGTCTGCATTTATCCGACGTCAGGTTTTCTTTAAGTATATTTTTCCTGTACGCTCTAGTACTTACTACCTGTTCTTGTATAGCGCAGATAAAGCCTTCTGTTTCTCCTGTTAATGAGCCGGTGTTAAGATAACTTAAAGAAGCTTCTTTATCTACACTGTCGGTTTCCAAGTCATTAAAATATCTTCCATGCAGACCCTTTCCCTTAATTTCTGCTAGAGTCTGTCGGGCTGTGGGGATGGTCAGCTCTTCAAGGTCCTGCGCTAGGTTTATTGGTAAAACCGCTTGGTGAAATGCAGTATCTTTTTTTCTAAAATAGGTTGCTAATTTATATTTTTCTTTATTGCAGGTGCTCTCAACGTTCAGCAGTCCGTGTCGTCGATTGATTCTTGGTAGGTATAATCTAGAGGTCGAAGAAGAAGGATGGAGCATTCTATGCTGGGTGAGCATTCGTCTGGTGGACCTGTCCAATTCCTGTAAGTCCATGTTTGACCATTTTATAACGCCATAAGTGTAAGTCAGGATAGGCACAGCCCAAACATTAATGGCTTGAATCTTATGTTTAGCTGGTAAGTATGTCTTAGCCACTGCTGTCACACGCTTGAGATAGAGATCTCTTCTTTTCGCTCTCATCGCTTTGTCTTGAATGTGCCCAGTTTGGAGCATTCCTAAATATTTGTTAGCTGTAGAAACTTAGAGTTTCTATTTCCGTGTCATCTAATAGTCGCAGGTTCGGTAAGGCTGGGTGCATTTTCCTCTTTTAGGGTTTAATGTAGGGCATTTGATGAGGTCGACCTCCATTTTAATGTTCTTACTGAATCTTGACACCATTTGCAGTATACTTTGTAATTGGTATTTACTAGTGACGTATATTTTTAGGTCGTCCATGTACATTAAATGGGATAGACGCGTCTCATTTCTGTTTGTGATTTTATATCCATACGGGCTGCTTTTTAGCATGCTACTAAACGGGTTCAACGCCAAACAAAACCATATCGGGCTTAGGCTGTCACTCTGGTATATGCCCGTTTTTATTTGGACTGGCGTCGATATATAAGAGAGTTCATCGCCCTTAACTATCAGTGTTGTGTTCCACTCCGCCATGGCTTGCTGTAGTAGGTTAACTATCTTATGATTGATTTTATACATTCTGAGTACCTCTGTTAACCACGAATGAGGGACTGAGTCATACGCGTTCTTATATCTATCCAGGCTACAGATAGGTTTCTCAGTTTATTGTTTGCCTGTTTACCTACTACATTGTCTACTATAAGAAGCTCTTTACTTCCCTTTGATCTTCCTCTGCATCCATTTTGTTCTGTGGCCACAACATGTTGTTTATCCAGATGGTCTGATATTTTGGTACACAGGAGTTTGGTCAGCAGTTTGTAAATATTTGATAAACATGTTATTGGGCGATAGTCTTGCGGGTCTGCTGGGGTTTTCCTTTTTCGGTAGCATGTTACTCCTCCGCACATCATTTTGGGAAGCTTCTCAGGGTGTTCAAGAATCTCCTGGAATTGCTCAGCCATGATCCCGTGATTTGCTGTAAATTTCTTCAAACAGAAGTTATGGATTCCGTCAGGCCCTGGAGCCTTCCAGTTCGGTGCTTTGTTGATTGCGTTTGCTAGAAAAGCTTTTGAAAAAGTGATGTCTGGCATATCCTCCAGTTGACGAGTTCGTTTTTCTTCTTCTAGCCAGTATGAATTTTCATGTCTTTCTGTTTTTCCCCAGATACCATTCCAGTAATTAAGCATATCGGTTTCACTCGGGCAGGTAGAACAGTTTATATTCTGGTTTTCAAGATTTCGGTAAAACTGCTTTTGGTTTTGTTCGAATAACTTTAATTGATCTCGTTTCTTTTTAGCATGATTGTATCTCCTTATGCGTGTACCTAGGACAGCCACCTTTTGTTTTAATAGGTCACAGAATAGGTGAATTTCCTGCTGGTGATTTGGAGTATTTTTTCCGATTTCTTGCTTACCCGGACGAACGGTTTTCCCTGGTATTTTATGTACTAGGTGAGTATACCCAATTGGGTTCTTGTTTTATTTATGTTGGTCTCTATCCTTCGTCATCATGGGGGAGAGTCCGTATCTCTTGGTGTTCTTCCCTTTTGATTCATTTTGTTTTTACTTTTTTCCAGGTCTACTCCGTGTGCATCACAGACAGTCTTTGCAGCCGCAGAGAGAAAGTTGTAAGTCTGCTCAATACTAGTTATTGTATTCGTTATTTCTCCTAATATGGTATTCACACACCTTGTTGTGCTTAAAATATTCTTATTGCATATGAATTTCTTTATTTTTGGGCGATTTTCTATTGAAATACCATTATATTTCATTGTTGTTGCTCTGCATTTCTGATCTCAGTATTGCCTTCCTGTTTTCCGCTTCCTCTTCACTACCTATATGTTCTTCACCTGCTGCCACACCTTCATTTTCTATGTTATCATTTTGTATTTCATTGTTTCGATCTTCCCCTTGATTCCCCTCTTCTTGCTCTACACCTCTCTCATCAGGTGGTCTGATTTCTTCTCTTAACCTTGCTTTGATGGCATCCAACTCCGCATTGGAGAGTGCTTGTCTTCTGATTATTGAGTTCACCTGACTGGCCAAACCTTGTTCTGTTCTTAGTAATCGAAGTAAATTAGTAATTAAAATGGCAAATGTGCGAAATAATTTATAAAGTTTTACTAGTTTGGGTGCGGACTCTTAATAGAGATCCAAGTACAAATCAAAAGAGTTCCCACCTCTCAGGAGGGTGCTTCATCCCCTTTTGCCTCAGAAACCACCCAGTTACGTGACCTGGTGCCCGTTTTATGATTTTTCTCAAAAATTGCTAGTCGGACGAGGAAAATGAATAGGACCTAAAATATTCAGCGTAAAATTCTACATCATATATGTCCTATAAACTTTTTTTGGCGTTAACTGAACTCTCACAAATATGGTTTGCAAAATTAGGATATGTTGCTGAAGTTAAGCGAAAACGAGTAAAGTGACAAATATCTTGAAATGTATTGGCCAAAGAAAAATGTTGCATGCAAAGCAGATTTTTACCTTCACAAACCTGGCTATAAGGACAAAAACTGAAAATGTTATTTTTACTAGGTACTATGTCTTCTATATTCGAGCACGTTTCCACACCACCGCTGAGGTAGAGCTCCCGGCGCGGTTTTTTTGTAAGTGGTTTTACCTAAAAACTGACTGCTGTTTATTCATTAATTGAATTATCTTCAGTTGATTCTTCCTCTACCACTGAATTAAGACATCGTTGACCTTGATACTTGGAGATGTGCTCCACACATGTGCTGAACACTTCAATCCAACCTTCGCGCAGCCGCATGGTTTTCCGCAACCTTTTTTACAACGACATGATATTAATTGAAGAATAGAAGTAGGAACTGGTGTCGCAATTGTGGGAATTGGTACCCAAATTTGGCTAATTGCTTTCCATCCCCATTAATTAGGCTTCAAATTTTCCCCAAGCCACGAATGAATTTGTTGAAAAACGTGATACGAATGTTGTTCTAAAGCAGCACATGGAGGTGGTAGTCTTGTTAATATCACTGTTTGATTAGATTGGCCAACAAATTTGTTATAAATGAAATGAATCTAAATTAGTTTAATGATGTTTCAGTTTCAGGTGCCTCGTATAAAGCTAGTGCGATTTTCTCTCCAGCTAGTACAATGTCTGGCTTGATCGATATGCAAAGTGTTCTTGAGTCACAAAAAATGTTACTGAGCAATCTGGCATATAAAGAACGTTTGATTAATCAACTGATTAAAAAACTGGAATATGCTAGCATCCAGCTCTTGCTGCAAGATACTCTAATTGTCCAAACTGCTATTAAGGAAGGCGATAAAAACCACACGGTAGTTGTTGTCGGACAGGATGTTGACCTTCTCATTTTCCTAATTATTCTTTGTCCTATTGATAAAGACATTCGATTTTTAAGAGGCATTCAAGGAAACATCAAGGAAAGGGCATATAGTTCTCTGTGAAAGAAATATATTATTTGCTCACGCATTCAGTGGACGTGATACTACGTGGTTTTTGGCAAAGGAAGAGCACATCTGTAAATTTAATAAATACTAGAAGGAACTTCTATGCTTGCTTGCTGCTATACTTTGCATATATTTAACAATCCATCATCGATCAAACCAGACATACTACTATCTGGAGAGAAAATCACACTAGCACCTCGAGCTGTCACATCATTAAATCAATTTAGATTTTTACTTCCCAACGTCATTGCTAATTCCTACAATTGAGATACCAACTCCTACTTCTTTTCTTCAATTAATATCAAGCCGTTATAAAAAGGATTGCGGAAAACGATGTGACTGTCTAAGGTTGGATTGAAGTCTTAAACAATGTGCTCCAATTGTCATGATCAAAGATGCCTTAATTCAGTGGTAGAGGAAGAATTAACAGAAGATAATTCAATTAATGAATAAACGCAGTTAGTTTTTGGTGGATTAGGCCTCCAGGGGAAACTACTTTAAAAAAACGTGCCGGAACCCCTACCACAGCGCTAGTGTGGATCGAATATAATATAACTAGTAATAATAAAATTGTCTGTAGTCATATCTTTTGACCTTATAGCCAGGATTGTGTAGATAAATCTGCTTTGCATGCCAAATTTTTCTACGGCCAATGTATTTCAAGATATTTGTTACTTTACTCGTTTTTACCTAACTTTAGCAATATATCCTAATTTTTCAAAACTTATTTGTGAGAGTAGAGTTAATGATAGAAAAAAGTATAGGACATAAGTGAATTTTATGACAAATATTTTAGGTCCTATTCATTGCCCTCGTGAGAGCAGCAATTTTTGAGAAAAAAATAAAAAAAACTAGCGCGAGGTCACATTAGAGGGTGGTTCCTGAAGCAAAAGGGAATGAAGCACCCTCCGGATAGGTGGGACTTCGACTATAGTATATCTGGGTGTAGTTGGTGCCATAGTTGGTGCAGCCTTCCTCGGTACAAAGTGAGGTCTGTCTCGATCTTTGTGACTCTTTAGTATGCGTACATTAGGCTCATGTTCAATTGTGTAGTTCAACGTGTTTGTTGGTTGATTGGTGCATGGGATAGGCGGGATTCTGTTGAACATCATCCAAACCATTCTCACCTGGTCCTTGACTTGCCGGGACCAGCGGATTCCTTAAACGTGATGACGCCGCCAGATTCGTCGTTCCACGCGCCGAGCTGTCGTGTCCCATGCCAACAGAGAGAAGCCCGTACTGTCGGCACATCCGATGCTAGGTTTTGGTTGTCCATAGCTTAATAACGATCTTCAGTCCAAAGGGGTGCTGGCCCATTGTACCGGTGTGGACATGCTCCTTCTCGCGTCAGCCCATACGGTTCCCGGGGGGCTCCAACTTGGAGGTGCAAGTAGGAATTGAGTAGGAGAGGCTAAGTGAAGTTGACCGAAGTCACCCTCATGTGTTCCGCATCACTACCCCATTTATTATTATTATTATTATTATTATTTTTATTACCCCTTTTTGGTTCTCTTGGTTAGTTTTGGATAGTCGTTCAATCAACTTTCGGATAAATTCAGTAGGTTTTAATTTATTTAGTCATTTGGACCGGCTCCGATACGTTATAATCAAAATTTAATGTTTTTGCTTAGTTTTGGTTAGTCGCCAAAGTTCGGTTACTTTGAGTTAGTGTGTTGCAAATGTAGCATGTCTTTTTTCGTGATTTGATACCCTATAAAAGGAAAACAGAAACATTTTCAATGTTCAAATTGCTTGCAAACGTTAAGGCTTCTAGCCATACAGTGTATTTCGGGAGACGCCATCACAAGTTGTGTGAAACTCTAATTTGACTAGTAGTATGAAAGTATGATTTAAAATGAGTCTCAAATTATTTTTGTAATAATAAAATGGCATTCTTAAATTATAGAAAATATGCCTGATGTTTTACTAACAACTTTGTCAGCTTCGTTCAATAAATAACACTTCTCATATAAATACAGGAGTACATTTCACCTAAAATTTCAATATGACCTTAAAAACTAAAATATGTATATGATTTCACTTATAAATGTATTAATTATACCTGGCTAATATTTCTGATCTCAACTCTTCTAATTTTTCGCTATCAGCATGTTTCAAGAACAATTTCGTGTGACCCATTTGGAAGTCTTCATTGTTTCTAAACACTTCGGTGCAAATTTTGTGTGTAGATTGCTTACAATCACCTTTATGGGAAGGTGGTATGGCCTTACCTGCGTACAATCAGAAAAAAACAACTTCTATGAAAAGTACGTTCATCAATATGAATGGTAATCATTTTTTTACATTAATTTAGCAAAATATAGATTAATCAAAAATTGGGTATTTAAAAATCTATTATTGAAGTTGGTAAATCTACTTAATCGAAACACTTGGAAATTGATTAGTTGATGTTTAATAATTTATCGATACTTTACGAACGAATTAATTATCTAATTTGGTGAAACTCATTTAAATTTAAACCTGAAGGTTTAGGGCAGTGGTCGTCGACCTTTTCATTGTGTTGAGCTACTTTCATAATTTTGGAATAAACAGAGAGCTACCTAGTCGTAAGCAATGAAAGCCCAAATGAAATAACATTTTATTCGACATACATGTATTTATTTTACTAATTAACTTTCATATGCTAATAATAAACTAACAGCAGAACATCTAATATTACTACATAACTACATCCATACCTAACAATAGTAAGTGTTTGAAAAATAATCAAAATTACATACAGTCATAATGTATGTTGCATGCATGTTCAATGAGGAGGCTGAAACTATGGCTCATCCGCAATCTTTTAATGTTTGCAAATAGTTTGGTACAGCCATTTAAATACCATTATCTAAATGTTCATCTGTCAGTCAATTGCGGTATTTGTTCATAATAAACTAATATTGGAGAAAGCAGATGCAAACTATTGGATATCAATTTCCATGAACGATGAAACAACAAATTGCGCAACTAAAGCTATTTCGTTGAAATCCTTAAAATGATTTTTGAAGTCATCCTTCAAGTTAGAAACTATATCTACATGATATTTACTGGCATAGGGTTCTAATGGCTTTTCAGATATTTTTCTGAAAGAGCAAAATGCTTGGCATCGGGTATAATTAGGTTTTGTTTCGAAAACTCAAGATGTTTGAAAAATGCTTTTCATCAGATCAGAAATCAGAATTAGAAATCATTTCTGCTAATTCTTTGCTTCTCCACCGAAGCTGCAAATTAAATTAATTTAATTTTTCTGTAATGTCCACATGAAAACCAAAATCTCTAAGCCAGGTTGAATTTTCCAGTTCCGGAATCGTTCATCGACCCATTTCGTTCTTCAAAAAGATCATTCCTTCGCTAGAAACTTTCGATGAAGACGATATTCTACAACTCCAAATGCTCGTTTGTCAGTTGATCATCGATGTCAAACGATAGAAAAAAAGAGGTTCAAACAGGTTTCCACAGAAGGCCAGTATCGTACTCAACTGGCCTATTCATCGCCTATGCAGCCTACTAGACAGCCTCGTGTTAAATAGACTACTCATCGCCTATACAGCTGGAAACCAGTAAACTTTCTCCTCGAACAACATACGCATCGCTTGCACCAACACATGCAGGGACAGCTAAGGAATATCCTGCTTCGTATGGTCAATTGTTGTCATCGATTTCATGTCCATTACTATGTCCAACACTATTATTATCATCTAATTACAACGCGAGCAATCGGCGGATTCTGCGGATTTTACTTTCTAATAATATTCAATTGCCACAATGCGCTTTCGATTCATTGCAAAGAAAAGTTGAGATAGGTACAACAGAATTTAATGTTGATCCTGCATGAACTGCATTTGCATCAAATCGGTCAGAAGTCAGGAACAAAACCTTTTGTGAATACCCAAACCCTACCTGGTATCGACCGATTTCTACACGATACGTGTGTAATTAGGTCAATACGTCTCCGATTAAAGGAAGTAAAATATCATGTCGGAAATTACAAACACATATTTAGACAAACATTTTCCCTAAAATATGCCATGTATAATGATAGTTTCAAATAAACCCAAATCTATAGCTCACCTAAATATCGGAATCGGTCCACAAATTCTGAATACGAGTATCTAATTGGATAACCAGACTGTCTGATTTTAGCTGTCTCCATCATGCCAGAGTACCTTAATTGTCTGCAGCAGAGTGCTCTATCAAATATCTATAATATACAAGTAATAATGTACAACGAATATAGTATTTTTAATACCCATTTGGAATAACTTCATACTTTTTTTATCAATCATTAATCAGGTGAAACAAAAATTACCAACAAAAAATTACTAATTAGATGCTACGTCAAAAGTTTGATGTCCTTAATCTAAGTAGGTAATTCCCTACAGTTAATTGTGAAACACTTACTTGTGGCTTTTTAACTTCATTAGGTTTTAAACATCTAACAAAAAACGGATGGCAAGATGCTAAAGTTTTCATTAGAAGCTCTAGAGAAGTTTTAAATTGGGACGATAGAGTCACCATTTTCTTTCCATTTGTCTCACTAGACAGATCGTCATTAAATATGTTCTTCAGCATTTCATGCTGAGTCGTTTTGATTAGGTTTTTCAAGTCTTGACTGAAGGTATCTCTATTTTTATCCAGAAACCCTACAAATATGCACGTCAAGGCAAAAAATATTGTACAAAATTAAAATATTTCATATTCAATGGATCAATAACTCGATTTTTAAAAAATATTGGGTATAAGTGCTTGATGTCTTACCCGGAACATCGTAAAATACAGAACCAGCAAAATGCTGTATACCAAAAGCAGGAGTCATATCAGATTTTGGCTTCAAGTAATAGTTCTTTCCACCATGATGCCCATGCAACTTGGTCAACATAGAAAAATCGGTTCCTTTTGGAAACTTGGTCTCTTCGTCGATAAGTGACAAAACGTTCATTGGCTTCAATCCAATCATGTCCAATGCCTCTTGGTTATCGATAAACTCTATTTTTGACCAGTTTATGCCTTCGTTGGTATAATATTCTTGCTCCAATTTAAAAATATGCTGAACAAAGAATTGTTGTAAGTTTTCATTGGCGTAGTTAATACACAACTGTTCAAAACTGTTAACGGTGAAATTTTCGAAACCGAAAATATCCAGGACCCCAATTGATTTTTTATGTGGGATTTTTGGTCGATATATGGCTTCGTTTATCTTGCTCACAATCATTATGAACATCTTGCCGTAGATGCCTTTGGAGAAACCGTTCCTTGATTCAGCAGCTTGTTCTTTAGACATTGTTGAGACAATCTAAAATACAATAAGTAAATATTATAAATTTGTCTAATCTAAGAGCTAAATAAAGGTGGTAAGCATTTCGATGAAATAAGTCTTGAAAAGTGTAGGAGGCATGAAGGGAAAAAGATGTATTCCAATTCTTATGCGTATGTCCAGATATCCATAAATTACAACTGCATAATAAAATTGTCATACTATATTATGTTGACCTTGCCCAGTATTACGAATGAGTTGATGATTGGGTAGAATGAGATAGATAGTACCTTGGAAGAATTTTATGAACAAAGGAAAATTATATTACACGGGACAGCACGCATAATGTAAGCAAATTAGACGTAAAAACCACGAATAGAAGAAAAAATGTATAAAGTTTAGAAATTTTGGTTGTGAACTCTCAGTAGGAATCCAAATACAGATCCGAAGAGTTTCCACCCACCCGGTGGTAGCTTCATCCCCTTTTTGTTCAAAAACCCACCCCCCAACGTGACGTCACAACGCTTTTCGGCGTTTTGCTCGTAAACCGTAACTTCGACGAGAAAATATTATAGGACTTATAATATTCTCCATAAAGTTCTTTATAGAATTTATTATATAACGTCTTTGCGTATCTCCCACCCATCACTCATAAATGACCTTGACAAAAATGAGCCCAGCGCTCTGTGGCAATAAGCCAAATTCATAATTATAAAATATTGTTTACTCTAAAAACCACGATTCATTAAAAAAATTACAACTAAACGTGACCGTATCATGTATACCGGGATAAAGAAATTTACAACCTAATCAAGTTGGCGCCGCGCGACGACGCCGCTTATTACACATTTGTTGACGGTTTCTTATAAAAGTGGCGTTGCGTTAGTTGGTTACAAACTTTTCGCTATGAATATTCTAAAACAAAAACCTATAGTCACACTGTCGTATTGTATTCGTATCGTCGTATAGACGAAAGGTGCGTCCAGACCTGTGACAAGACCACGTATCGTGACACCGCCGCGAACCTCGTCGCGTATAGTCTGGACGGTACTCCGTAACCGCAACGTGTGACATCGCCGCGTTTACCGCGTGTCATCACTGCGTTCCATGTCCTGTCGGTCTTTTGGCGTCGCATCAAAGGGATGTTACGCCGCTTGGTTCGCCAAGTCTGGACGGGACCGCGTATCATCAGAACGTTTTGCATATTTACTTGAATTTTAACCAGTGTAGCGGCTATTTTTGTTTCGAATTAGTATTTGCTTTTTTAATATCAAGATGGAATGTGGACAGGAGACAACGTTAACATTTATAGAATTACGCAATAAAGGATCTATAACTATGTACGCTGCTGCTGCAACGTCCATGATGACCGACTGTTTTTTATTTAAATGGGTGGAACGCTGTGAACGGGACTATGATACGCGACGATGACACGCGGGGATGACAGGCGACGATGACACGCATCGAAGTTCGCCTCGTCGTGAAAATGTTCGCGACGCTGTCACGTCACGGGGTTTTGTCACAAGTCTGGACGCACCTTAAGAGCCGGCGTAGAAAAAACCGCGTGATAAGGTACCAAACGTTTAAATATAGAATTAAATAGGCTTTTATATGGAAACATCAAAACTACTCGTCTGCTGTTTGTAACTGGTCATGGTCACCTTAATCAGCAAACAAAGTAAAACAGGTTAAAAAAAAGTATGTAACCTCGTTATTAGTACCAGGCTGAGACCACCGGATCGGTGGCTGAGACTAACGTTAAGATTTGCGGAAACATAACTAATTTTAACTGCCACTACGGCAGACGACGTCGGTGGGAGCACTTTTTTGGCAGACGCCATCGAAAATTCAGTCACGAGCGCGTGATCGAGTACCAGAATAATTTTTGCTTCTAAATGTATAGTGTAAATTATGCCTATTTAATATTTAAAAAGAAAATTTAAACAGACGGTCCCGTTTCGTCAGTAGACGCCGTTGAAGATAATACTTACATCTCTTTTTAGCGCTTAAGTGGCAGGGCACCGGCGCGGCGCCCGGCCCGTGCAACATAGTTAAAGATTGTGCTTTGAGAATAAAGGAGTATCTAGTAATCAGTTTATTTTCCAATTAGCTAGGTATACAAATAGAAAAATTATGTTTTAAAATCTTTTAATGAAAAAAACAGCATATAGATAGGTACCACAAATAACAGAAATAAATAATACATAAGTTTCTAACATAATTTTTAATGATAATATGTCAACTCTACGAATGGAATAAGATATGTGAAAAACTTAACCAACCTAACGACGAAGAATAAAGAATATAAATATGCAAGTAATACAAACTATTATGTATCTTCCAACATTAAGTAAAAATATTTTTGGAAATAGGTAATACAACTAAACATAAGCATAAATTTAAATAATAAATGGAAAGAGGATAAACACTAGAAATATAAATTATTATTGTATCTAACACGAAAAAGTAGACATATATAAAAAAAATAGGTGACAAGTATCTTTAATCATCTAGGTTGGCTTCCTCATCAGTAGAATCTTCAAACATTTCTTCTCCTTCGTCTTCGTCTTCTGATTTTGTATCTGAAGATTCTCTCGCAAGTTCTACAGTAATATCTTGCAATGTTGGAGAAATTTGCGGCCTTTCAAACCATTGCAGGTCCAAATTACTATCGATCAAACTCCAACCATTCTTTTCAGGTTTATAAAATGGAGGTTCACATGGTATCACATTTTGTTGCATTTTTCTACACAGCACATACCTGATTTACTCTCTTAATCTTACATCTAAGAGTAGGTATCTGCCGTCACTTTTTTTTTATTTTGTCCAATGAGATAGATCTGTCATATTTTGGTTTATAATTTTCTACAAAAATTTCAAATCGTGCCTCATTTATATCCACAGCATTTGGTTTACAATAGATTTTACAGATACATTTTTCTATACACCTTATTTGCTCACCCGAAAAAATTTCGGTAGAGCCTATGGTGTCGATTAATTTTGTCACGAAAGAATTGTTTTCCAACAGAGAAAAGAGTCTAATTTTCCCTTTGCTTGGAAATGCTGCTGTAAAGGCACGCTTTGAAATTTTTGTAGAAAATTATAAACCAAAATATGGGAGATGTAGCCCATTAGACAAAATAAAAAATGTTGACGAAAGTTTATTGCCTCCATTAAGATACTCTTAGATGTAAGATTAAGATAGTAAATAAGGTATGTGCAGTGTGGAAAAATGCAACAAAATGTGAACCTCCATTTAATAAACCTGAAAAGAATGGTTGAAGTATGATCGACAGTACTGCAATGGTTTGAAGGGCCGCAAATTCCTCCAACATTGGAATATATTATTGTAGAACCTACGAGAGAACCTGCATATATACAATGATAAGACGAAGGAGAAGAAACGTTTAAAGATTCTAGCAGGGTCTCTAGTCATTTCGCCGCCCTGGGCAAGTTCTAGAATTATTATAGTTATTAGTCCCCGTGAACATCAATGATAAGAAACTCCGCAGGGGAAATAACATGCTTTATTTTACGCACAAAAAAAAACAGTAAATATATAAAAGATTACTTTTGACAGATCATTTGAAAAATATCTTCTGGCTTTTCTCCGCTAATGAAAATATAATTTCTTCGTAATCTAAACTACTTGCAATATCACGTTCTATTGATATTAGTGCCAAACCGTTTAACCGTTCTTGTGCCATACTTGAATGTAAGCAGTTTTCAATTATTTTGAGCTTAGAAAAGCTCATTTCTCTTGAACCAACAGAAACAGGCAATGTTAATAATATCCTCAGTGAAATTGTGTGGTTGGGTAAAATTCCTCCAAGATCACTGGAATGAATAAATTTTAACATTTTTAAAGCGGAACCGAATTTTTCACCCGCACTCCCAACTAGAGCAAGTATAGAGTATAATTTTCCCCTTAACTCTAAACTGTTCGTCGCCGTTTCCGTCGGTCAAATAATTTTCCACATCAATGCAATGTTTTGTAAGGTCTTCCCTATTTATGGCAGAAAGCAAATGTATAACATATAAAAATGAGAAATAGTCACAGTCACAGTTAAGATTAAGAATATTGAATTTGTCCTTAGTTGACTCAATTACTGTATCCATGGCAACACAAAATATCTCAATTTTAAATTTTAGTTCTGGATTTTTTATGGGTTCATCTTCTGCTTCGCATGTAAATTATTTGGATTTCTTTCTGGACCGTGGTCTTTCTTCTAATGGAAGCTTGGCATCGATTTCAAGTTCTTGCGCAAACTAGGTGGCTTCTACCAATATTTCTTGAAAACTTTTGTCTTCCCTTCGAGCTTGTATATAATCAAGTAGCGACTAGACCTAGCCGATTCTATAATGTTTAAGTTCTGATACGCATCATAAACATGTCAAATTTGATATATCTCAATGCTTTTATTAAATGGATTCAACTTTCCCAGTCGTTGTCGCTAAGAGGCTTAAGCGTTAAGATTGTTACTTTTTCCCTCAATAACGGTCAGCTTTGGGTTGAAGCTGAGAAGAAAGCGTAGATGGTTTGGACATACCAGAAAAAATTACACTTTCAATTGCAGCTTTAACGGCATCTTTAAGGGAATGGGCTGCACAAAGTACGAGCATCGCACTTTCTTTGATGTCTAGAATTATTTTTTGCCCCGCATATTCGCCCGATTGTCACGGTCTGCGTTTTTACACCGGTGCCGGTGTTTTTTTAGTGATTTATAACTTCAATAGATGCAATGTCTGAATATCATATCAAACAAAATCAAAAACTTTCATGTCATGTTATTTTTTATCGACGGCCCTGGATTCTAGTGATGAAGAAGCCAACCTAGATGACTAAAGATATTTGTAACCTATTCTCTTTATATGTCTACTTTTTCGTGTTAGATACAATAATAATTTATATTTCTAGCATTTGTCCTCTTTCCATTTGTTATTTAATTTTATGTTGATGTTTACTTGCATTACATATCTTCAAAAATATTTTTACTTATTGTTTGAAGATACCTAATTGTTTATTTACTTGCCTATTTATTTTCTGTCTTCTTCTTCGTTTTATTTGTTAAGTTTTTTACATATCTTATTCTATTCCTAGAGTTGACATATTATTATTATAAATTATGCTAGAAACTTATGTATTATTTATTTTTGTTATTTGTTATATGCAGCTTTTTTCATTAAAACATTTTAAAACATAATTTTTCTATTTATATACCTATTATGATTAAATAAAAGCTAATGGGAAAATAAACTGATACTAGACACTCCATTATTCTCAAATAGTTCAGTAATATTACAGTTAAAATTGTAATATATCGGACAAAATTCTGAAAGTTTTAAAAGTTGGTAGAAATATTAAGGATAGCATAAATATTAGTAAACCAAAAAGTTCCCAACCCTAAAGTATGTGCTTCATCCCTTACAACAATTTTTCGGCCTCAATTTTAATTTTTTTCGGAATATCTACGAAACAGTGCATGATAGGTAAAAGTACTTATTTACAAAGTTGTTCCTCATAAAATTCTCTATAAAAATTTTTCTATGACAATTTCCCCTAAAATGTCTCATTGTTTGGTAAATAAAGCGCAAACGAAATCAGAGGGGATATATAATTCGTTAAATATATGGCTGATTATCCAAAGCGTCCAGCGTGGTCTTAACCCAAAAAAAGTTAAAATATAAATCGATAACCACTATTTCACACTCGATTGTGTAATAAGTTTTATTTTCTCCCACTACACCCTCTGTGACGACTTAAGGTCACTACTATGATGCATTACTTTTAGGGTGGGCGCCAAATGTAAATGACGGCAACAGCCGTCCTACAACTTTTTATTCCTATCATGGGCTGTTGCCATGATACAACTTTTTATTTGTATCATGGGCTGCTGCCAGACTTTATATTATATTATACAGTGAGGACATAAAGTCCGTCGCCCCCCCCCCCTCTAACTTTTGAACCGTTTGGTTATACTACGATGAAATTTGGAACGGTATTATATGAGACAATTTTCTATTTTTTGAGCAAATAATGACAGATTCAAATGTCAAGTTGACAGTTGGGCGTCCTTGCGGAATATTTTTTTAAATGAATGGATTGGTCATGTGACACGTCATTTTGAAGGTCTTTTTATGCTTAATTCAACCCTCGACTTTGAAAACATTTGATTCATACATCCTTAAATAGCGACTAATAACAATGTTTTAAGCAGGTTTATTAGATAAGTACCTAATTACGAAACTAATTGAAAATGATGTTATAATAATTGAGGAAAACACAAAAAACGTCAAATTTTCATCTTAAAAGATGTTGAATATATCCGCCCTGGACCTCTTGATAAAAGAACATTCTGTTAGAGAATTCTTCCCTAACATTGTGGAGGGTTGCAGGATTTATTCCCGCACACACATCGATGATGCGTTATCGAAGTTCATTCAGAGAATACGGAACCATTTTATAAACCTTAGATTTCACGTAGCCTCATAGAAAGTAATCAAGGGTGTCAGGTTCGGTGAGCGAGCTGGCCACTCTGTTGGACCTCGGCGACCAATCCACCTGTCCGGGTAAGTTGCATCTAAGTAATTTCTAACATCTGTAAAATAATGGGACGGGGCACCATCCTGTTGGAACGTAATGCCAAACTGGAATTCAAACGAATTTTGTGCAACAACGCCTTCAATAAGTGAAATGATGGTATCTTGCAGCATTCGAAAATATGTGGGGCCGTTCAAATTTCCGTCTAAAAATATGGGACCTATAATATGGTTACTCAAAATGCCCGCCCAAACATTTATTTTTTGAGGAAACTGAGAATGTCCTTCGCGAAGTAGATGGGGGCTATCATCACTCCAATACTTGCAGTTTTGAGTGTTAACTGTTCCATTTAAAAAAAGGTACTGTCATCGCTAAAACAAATATGCCTCAGATAATTGGGATTTGCTTCAATCCTTCGTGCCATAATCTCGCAAAACTCTAATCGCCTGTCAGGATCATCTTCTGTTAATTTGCAGACCATTCTCATCTTATAAGGATGAAATTTATAACTTTTTAAAATCTCCTTAACGGATGAATATGAAATATTGCATGTCTCGGCTACTTGTTTAGTACATTGCTGGGGGTTATTTACCATTTCAGCTACGACCGGCACTTGCACGTTTTCGCTTATTTTGGGCCTTCCAGATCTTGGGGCATCTTTTACCGTACCTAATACTTGAAATTTTGACAAAAGCTTCTGAAAGTATTTCCTGCACATTGGCCGTTCAGGAAAACGTTCATTGAAGATGCGAACTGCAGCGTGATAATTCCGATTAGCCTCGCCAAAGATGATAACTGCTTGTATTTTATCTTCTAGCGAATGCGATATTTGAATTAAATGATATTATCGAAGTTTTTAGAACACTTGACAGGCACGTTTTAAAATGACAAATATCAGGAAACCATGGCAACTACAGTTAATTGTTGCATCTGGTGGTATAAAAGGTACCTACCGCCTGAAACTAGACATCAAAAAATCAATTCTAAAATTGGTCGGTATTTGATAATATAATTAATCAAATGTTTTCAAAGTCTAGGGTTGAATTAAGCATAAAAAGACCTTCAAAATGACGTGTCACATGACCAATCCATTCATTTAAAAAAATATTCCGCAAGGACGCCCAGCTGTCATTTTGACATTTAAATCAGTCATTATTTGCTCAAAAAATAGAAAATTGTCTCATATAATACCGTTACAAATTTCATCGCAGTATACCAAACGGTTCAAAAGTTAGAGGGGGGCGACGGACTTTACGTCCTCACTGTATATTAGATTGCATTTACTGTGTAACTGGAAGTAACCCTTATGTATACGCCTTATTTCTCACATTATTATTAATTTTAGGAAAAAATGTATAGGAACATTTTTTGTGGAAAATTTTATTAGGAATATTTTTTTATATAAGTTTTTTTATCAAAAAATGCACCGTTTTCGAGATAATCTAGAAAACTTGAAAAAGGGGGTAAAACGATGTCCTAGGGGATGAAGCACACTATTTAGGGGTGGGAACTTTTCAGTTTAGTATTTCTTATGTCATCACACTAACACTAATATTTTTCGAGATAATCTCCGCCAAAGACGGCGCGGCGCTGAGAACATTTTTGTCTTCGCTCTTAGAAAAAATTTTATTTTCCAAGGTCATTTATGAGCGTTGGGTGGGAGATACGCAAAGACAATATATGGAGAATTTTATTGAGAATATAATAAGTCCTATAACATTTCATCGTCGAAGTTACGGTTTACGAGAAAAATGCCGAAAAGCGTCGTTAGGTCACATTTGGGGGGTGGGTTTTCGAGCAAAAGGAGATGAAGCTCCCACCCGGGGAGCGGAAACTCTTCGGATCTGTTCTTGGTTCCCTACCGGGAGTTCAGAACCAAAATTTCAAAACTTTATAAATTTGTTCATCTATAAAGTCTAATTTTCATACACTAGCAAAGCAAACTTAAGAATAAAAAATGGCTCTAGAGTTGATGGGTATCCGGAAGTGGTTTGCTTAGTCCAAAAAATGTTGAGTTCTATAGCTTTTTAAATATTATCTTTTTAAAGTAGCCAACTAATATATCTATTTAACAATTATATTTATTTAACTAACAAATATACATTTTTTATATATAATAATATATATAGCATAATATGTTAGAGGTGTGTAGTTCACGAACGAACTAGTTCGAAAGAACGATTCTTTCTACTGAACGAAATGAACTAGTTCGCGAATTTTCAAAGAACTAGTTCAATGCGAACGATTTGCACCGTAGAAAGCGAGTATATGACCGAGAGAAAGAACGACTGAACGAGATCGATACTATTATACGACATACGTGTTTCTTCACCTGAATGTTAAAACGTTCGTTAGAAAAGGAAGGAAGAAACAGGTACCACGGGTCGCCTGACGTCAAGCAAGAGAAAGAGAACGTATAGAGCTGGTTGCCATGTTGTGTTGTATATCGTATAATTATTTTGTAATATTACTTTTTGATGATTTATGCATTTATATAAAATATACGTATTAGTTTGATGTAAAAGCGAGAATAAAATATTTCTCTGTAATTTAATATACTTATTTATTTTATACACTACATAGTGAAATGTTTTTAAATATAAAAGTTCTTTTTCAAAATGATTCTAGAATAATTTTTATTTTAGCAGCTAAGAAAAAAGTCTTTGGCTTGTCATATAAAAATAGAAGCGAAAAACTAAAAATATTGGCAAAACTGCAGATTTTCGGAACTGAACACTGAACGAGTGATTAAACGAACTTTGAAGGCGACGAGGGAAGAGGGCCTGAACTGATGAGGTGCTTATGAACATTGTTGTCAGATGTAGTTCTGTATCTTATAAGTCTCGTTCTCCCGGCGTCTAAAAACAGTTCGTTGGCGAGCTAGTTCTTTGAACTAGTTCAATGTAGTGAAGTAGTTCTCGCTAGGGATGCTTGGAACAGGATATTTTTAATAACAGGTACAACCTGTTCCAGTTTCAAAAAGTACCTGTTTCAAAAAAACTGTTCCAGTTCCAAACAGTTCCAAAACTTAAATAATTCTACTTTCTGTTGCTACCTGTTTCGACAATTGTAATTGTATTGGACCATCCAATCCAATGCCACTGTTGCCGATTGTCACATAATTATCAGATTTTAACATAATTTTGCCAGCATTCTGATAAAAAATTTGAATATCACATAATAATATGGCGAATCAGAAGGGATATATTTTGCTTGATCGGCAATTTTCAGGTTTTAACATAATTTAGATCAAAATCTGATAATTTTGGCTTACCCATCACATAATTTTATTTCATGCCATCGGCAACAGTAGGTCCAAGTGGCGCATAAGGAGCTAGCCAATAGAATTGAATATTAAATATATTAATAAGTACAAATACTACAATTACAATCGAATAATTGTTAGAGAGGATGTAAGATTCGATTGCCACACTGTCGATTCCAGTTCGTAAATACAGGCAGTTAGTTGGTCACACAACACCAAAAGTCTCGAATTAGACTGCTAAATTGACCATTCTCAGCGATGCCCCAATAGCTCAGCTTAGAAGACCCTTCTCAGCGATGTCATAATAGCTCGGCTTAGAAGTAGTCTGCTAAATTGAATCTATAAAACCAAAACAAATTAATTAGTAACTTGAAACAGTTAGTTTCAAGCTCCACGAAGCTGACAGCTACAAAGTTGCAATTAAATTACTAATTTACAACTCCATTATTTTAAAAGAGTAAAAGCTCTAATTTAACATGACATGCACAGTATGCCGAAAAAATCTAAATAATTATTAAAACATTATATATAATGAGCTGCTCAAAACTAGAAGCATAACTTGGTATTTGATAAAGTATTGATAAGAGAATTTGACTCCCCTGAAAGGCAAGAATAACCATAGTATACAGGGTGAAACTAATTCGCTTCTCACTATTGGGATATCGTAAACGGTAAGAGATAGAGCAAAGTTTAAATTGGGGCAAAGTTGCGCAGTTTAAGAGTGATTGATATGCCGTTGAGAAATTTAGAAAATTCCGACTACTTCCGGAGATATCCGTAATAAACCGAAAATCAGCTATTTCATTTTTATTTTTTCCTGACTTTATTTCAAGAGATAATATAAAATAAATTTAACATTATTATTGCCACTTTTACTCCTTTATAAGATGGCGGTATTAAATTTTAAATCTGACGTTTCGTGTCCGGGCCCCCATCATCAACTTCATTTTTTTAAATACGGACCTGGATTTTTTATTTCATTTTTTTGAAGCCTTTGGTGCCCCAAAACAAACGATGTATCACACTTGTCTAATAGCGGTAACAAATATTCTCATAAGTGAAATCATGTAAAAAAAGATCGCCCCATCTCTGTCTAACGCATTATCTCTTATGGAAAAAATCTAGATTTGTTCATTTATTGATAAGTGTAATACATCGTTGGTTTAAGGAGGCCAAAGGCTTCTAAAAAGTTAAAGAAAAAATCCAGGTCCGTATCTAAAAAAATTAAGTTGATGATGGGGGCCCGGACACGAAACGTCATATTTAAAATTTGATACTGCCATCTTATAAAGGAGAAAAAGTGGCAATAATAATGTTAAATTCATTTTATGTTATATCTTGAAATAAAGTCAGGAAAAAATAAAAATGAAATAGCTGATTTTCGGTTTATTACGGATATCTCCGGAAGTAGTTGGAATTTTCTCAATTTCTCAACGGCATATCAATGACCTTTAAATTACGCAACTTTGCCCCAATTTAAACTTTGCTGTATCTCTTACCGTTTACAAGATCCTAATAGTGAGAAGCGAATTTGTTTCACCCTGTATAGAGCTCGATATACAGAGCAACCCTTCTGAGACATAATAATTGACCTGGTTGTTTCACGAGCTTCTAGCAGCAAAAATTTTAAGAAAAGTAAGCTAAACAGACTACAGACCAACTCTTGAACAAACATCAGCAGGCCATGCTAGAATCACTAAAGTCATAAAAATAAACTTGTAAGAATATTCAGGAAGGTCTTTCAAAACTGACCACGAAAAAAATACTAACAAATGGAATTTAGTTTATTATGATTTACCATCTCAGCAATGAAGGGTCACACAAAATAACGCGGTTGTCCTGTCCAGATTTCCCAAAAATCCAAAACGTTGTCTCTTATATTTATAATATTCTTATTCACTGAACCTGAACAAAAAACAACTTCAACTTTAATTTATGCTCGATCAGAGACAAGACAAGGCTGGATTAATTGCATAGTATGTATTAAATAGGTAAAATAATATTATTGGCAGCAATGAAATTAAGATTGTGTGGCTAGTCCCGTGATTCCGGACATTAGAATCACAAAATATCCTAATACTTTGTGATTAGAAGTAGTAAATATAAAACATGTGAAGCTTTAAAAATCGCTCACAGAAACAACTGTGACACCGTAACCGCAACGACTTAAAATTTAAAACTGTTCCACGGCCGTGACTGTTCCATCAGAATAGCAGGTGAGACACGGTCAAGTGACCGTTGAGCCGTGACTGTTCCATCGGAACAGGAAAACCGTTCAACATGTACCTGTTCCAACCTGTTCCAAATAAAAACCTGTTTCGGAAAAAACAGATCCTGTTCCAAAGCGGCATCCCTAGTTCTCGCATGGCAGTCGCGACGGCGACGCCGCGATTGGGCTGGTTGCAATGTTGCGTTGTTTATCGTAGGTATTGTAATTATTTTGTAATATTAGTTTTTGAAAATTTGTTGCATTTACATCAAATATACGCATCAGTTGGATGTAAAAGCTGGGATTAAATATTCCTGTGTAATTTAATGTTCTTATTTATTTTATACACTAAAATGTTTTTCTAATGTAACAGTTCCTTTTAATTTTTTTATATTAAATAAGAATTAAAATAAAATATAAAACTCTAGCTTGCATTAAAAAAAAGTGAAAGAACGAAAGACTGAAAATAGTTGAAAAATACAGATTTTTGTTTGCAAATCGCTTTTAATTCTACTTCTATCGGTCAGGACCTGACCTGGCCAGCTTGTTATACTAATATTTCGGCAACAGTTGTTTCAATATGCACTTTGATTAGTGTTTTCTTCGAAATATTTCCATATTAAACTCCTATTATGTCTGTGACTCATGCTTTTTAATAATTAAAGAAAATCAGATAAAAAAGAAATAACTTTCATAAGTAATGTATGGTAATATATTATTATAAAATAATCCGAATATCGGGAACGACCGAACGAGTAATTGAACTACCGAACGAGTGAACGAACGACTATGTGCGCTGAGCTGCTTATGAATATTGTTTTCACATCTAGTTCTGTTCTTATGTTAGGTCTCGTTCTCCTAGCACCAGCATTTACAAACAGTTCGTTCGCGAACTAGTTCTTTGAAATAGTTCATTTTAGTGAACTAGTTCTCGGGAACTAGTTCACCTAAAAGAACTAATAAGCACACCTCTATAATATGTATCTTGTTATTCTTGTTACCAAATGCATACACGAGCCTGAATTTATCTTTTTAATAGGTATAGGTGATAAGATTTTGAATTTAGAATGTCTAATCCCCTCAAAAGTGAATTAAATTTAGAACCATGGCCTGAAAGCATAATTCTTTCTGACCCCCAACTATTGATCCCCATCGAGCGTATATAATGTTGCAAATAATTATATATTAATAACACCCCGCTTATCTTTCTTCAACTTTCTAAAAAATAAATTATAATAACGACAAGCTTAGAATGTCTAAAATCCAATAACCTTGATAGATTCAAATAATAATTGGACAATCCTATGAAAATTTGACATCAGTTAAAACTGGAATTGCGTTATAAACTGAAATTATATTTACTGAACTCGAGATTTATATCGTAGAAAACTGCAAACGAAAATCCAAGTTTTTTGCGAACAAAATACTTTCCCTAGACAAAGTCACAAGTATACCAACAGATAGGTCAATAAAAAATATTGAAATTTGTAATCTATTAAATATCCTCGCGCCTATCTACCTATAAGTAGCACCCCTTCATGAGCTGCAAGCCATTGACAATAATTTTTGACAACAATTATTATTATAATGTGTGTCATGCCATGTAATGATGAACAAAATGTTACATGTAGCAAACACTAGTATGCAATAACTATTGTCTTAAGTAATTTTTGTAGCGCAACTAGCTGAGTTCTGAAATTCAAAACTTCAGTTAGTGATGAGCGACACTGGTCCTGGTTTTGCGGTCTTGATCTTGGTCTTGCAGAAAAAAACGAGACGAATAACAAGACCAATTCCAGACCAAGACCGAGCAGTGCAACACTTATGCAAGACCAAGATCCAACATGCAATACGGTTTTGCGTTTTTTTCGCAATTTTTACTGGTTTACATATTGCCGTTAATTCTGGGATCGAAATTATCGGGTCGAAATAAGCAGAAAAAATTTCCTGTCAAAAATCATTTTGTTTGTGAGATCCATGCAAGGAAAGTATTCAAGTAAAAAGAGCACTCAAGTTTTTTAAGAAAATTATACTCGTATTTACAAAAATCAAATTTGGATTTTAAACAAATCACACAAATGCCAATAAATTACTCCAAGCGGTATTGCATATACACCGGGAGATAGATAGATAGATTTTGGCCAGTATGTCCTTTGGAGGCTATAATAATACGCATATTCTGATGTTATAAAGTGATAAATTGGAGCGTCATCCTGGGTTTCTCACATTCAGGGTGTGCGAAAAGAATAAAAATGTATTTCGGATCTTGAAAACCATAAGAGATTCAAATATTGGTTAAATGGAAAACGTTGTAAAATATTTAATTCCTAGTTCAATCCTGCTTTGATAGTAAATTAATCTTAATGAATTTATAATTCATAATAATGAATTTCATAAGGAATTTTATTTATCTATTTCATTTTAGAGATATTTTCAAAAAACAAAAAAAAATCTTTTAAGAAACTTCTGGTTTTATGTAATTTTTAAATTTTTGTTTGTACCTACTTATATTTTTTCGACAAAATATAGTACAGAGTTCAACAGTCGTCCTTGTCCTAGGCTGTATATTTGGTTTTTGTTGTTTGTAATGTTCATTGTAATCCTCAATATTATCTATTTTAATCCTCTTATGAGATGTGGATGTTAAGTGTACGAGAGGAAAAACAATTTTGGTAAGTTTCATGTTTCTTTGTTTTGCTTTTAACTTTTAACAAAAAGTAATGATTTCTATGACATTCATATGCATTATATAATTTATCATTAGATATGTTATTCAGTGGCGGATCCAGGATTTTTATCAGGGGGGGCGCACATTTGTGGGGCCCTACCGCTCCACTCTCCACCACAAAATTTTGGGGTGCCACGCCCAAATTTTGGGGTGCCACGCCCAAATTTTTACGCAGAACAAAAAAACCACGTCTCGGTCAAAACTTTACACAGATGAGGCAAGAATGCTCCACAATTGCACTAATTACAGTCATTTATTATATAAATTATTATATACTAAAAAACAAATTTGGTATGTTGGTAACCACATATCGAGGAACAAGATCTGGTTGCGTAACCTTTATGAGTTTTAACACAAATACTAAATAAATTACACATTAAATAAAACAATACGTGCAAACAAATTTATCGTAAATGCTTGAACATATAAAACACAATTTTAAATCATATTGCAAAGTTAAGTTTCCTTTTCCCTCTGCAAACCTATCTAGGATGGATTCTAGATTCTAGATCCAGCTTCACTGATCGGTATATGTATAAAAGTGCTAAGCCATTTAGTCTATCTTCAGCTATAGTAGATCGAAGGTAGGCCTTTAAAAAGTCTCAAAGTTGAGAAACTTCTTTCGGCAGTAGCAACAGAAACAGGAAGAGAAGAATTAATTGTTATCGCATTATAGATGTTTGGAAAGTCAATTTTATTACACATTTGCAAAGCTGTTAAAGCGTCATCACACTTGCTATTTATAGTTTCGTGTTTAAACAATGTGAATTCCACGATTAACACTGTATGCGAAGGATTGTTTACAACGGAGCTAAATGTTTCTATAATTTTTGACACCGTATCTGATATTTTTTGCGGGTCGTATTTTTCAAGGGTTGTTGGAATACATAAATTTAACAAAAAAAAAAACGCTCATTAAACGTTCTGAAAACCTTTCTTTTAACATCAGTTAGGACAAAATCTAAAATTGGAATAAAAATAACCCTTTTCCAACAGTTTTCTGGTAACAGGCTTTATCTGAAAAAGTATCACTGCGTGTTTGTGTTGAGGCTAACCGGGGTATTTGCATCTCTATGTCAAGCTCTATGGTTCATTTTCAGCGTTTTTAAATATACAAAGTTTGAAATAAAAATCCACGTTCGCTCTTTTTTAATGGAGAGAGTCAATTAAAATTCTTAACTCTGACTTAGCCGACTCTATATCAATATTCTTAGTCTGCAAATATTTACTATATGGTAAGGTAAGTGCAAATATATCTGCTAATGAATATACAGTCACAAACAGATTTTAGAAGAATACTTGCTTTACTAGAAGAAGTACTATAATCCCATCCCGATATGTCTTTCAAAGCTTTTACTATAAGAGGCAAGTCCGTCTGAAATTGTAAGATAGAGTCATGCGTCTCTATCCATCTTGTCTGACAGGGCTTAATAATTCACGTTTTAGATATTTTTTTAAAACAAAATTTCTTTTGGACGAAGCTTGAAAAAAAGTTACGATTTCTTGAATAATACCCGTTTATGTTGCACTTCTTACTGTAAGAGATTTCGATAGAGAAAGGTTAAGAGCGTGATTAAAGCAAGGATAAATAATAGCATAGCAGAATAGTAATTAAACGACAGTATCAACAAAGCTGTATAATTGGATTTATTTAAAACCGCTTAAATTAGAATATATCGAGACAGACAGTTATTGTCATTTTTTCTAAAGTCGGCTGCATTAAACAATTTTAAATTTAATAAACTTTTAACGTTCAGGGGGGGGGGGCGCGCGCCCCCCGCGCCCCTCCCCTGGATCCGCCCCTGATGTTATTTCATTTCGTTAACCCGTTTTTTTTGTTTTGTGTGTTATTTATTTATTTATTTATTTGTTCTTTATGAAAAAACGGTACTACTTAAGAGCGTTTTTGTTTTTGGGCTTAAGGCTCTATAGTATATTCCGCATAGCATGCGATAAAGTACTACTTACCTTACGCAAATGAGTTAGGAAAAGTACACTTTACAGCACGCGAGTAGGTAAAATTGTTATCGATTTTTTTATTTGCTGAGAAATGCATAAAACTTATGTGCAGTTCTTCATTGAGCAATAATAATTTTGGTTTATTTTGAAGCACAGCTAAGAATCGATTTTTATAGAAGGACGTAAAATCCAGTGACTGATAGATATTTTTTCAAACTTATGAAGTTTTATTATCGGAGAATATTCTAAAAAAGAATAACTGCATCAGATTATCAAGATAGATAAATACTTTACATTTCAACTCAATTATAGGCAACCCTATATGAAAAAAATTAAATGCACCTTCAACTAAATTAGTGCTTGTGTTAATGCCTCAATTTATTACTGTAAATAAACAGGATGTTTGATATTATACGGACAAGCTTAAACAAGTCATTCTCTAGCTCAAAACTTTTTGAGTATTTTTACTTGAAAAAATTTCGTGATTTACTTGCTAAAATTTTATAATGATAAATACTGCCCCCTTCTTTAAACCCTTATTTGCTTTAAATGACTTTAAATTTTTTTTAATTTTCTTTGCAAAAATTTTCCTCCATTAAAAATCTACCAAAAAGTGCAAGATTCGCAAGAGACTGGACCCTGCAAGACCAAGTCTAAGACCAAGACCACTTATTACAAGTCGAAGACAAAGACTATCCCGGTGTTGGTCATGGTCTTGCATTTGCTCATCACTACTTCAGATCCACTCCCTTATCAACATATGAACGGTATAGCAAAATTTAAAATGTATATTTTTTAAATGATAATGGTGACAAGTAAAAAAAGCAACATAATAACAAACATATAATAATGATATAATAAACAAAACGGAATAAAATATAGTTGCATATTTAATGGAATAAGAAAATTTGTATCTTTCTCGTGCAGTTGCAAGATATTTTTCCCTTATTAAAAAAAAATAAATAAATTAAATCATTTATGTGGACCCGAAGCTGGAGCCACACTCATGCAGGGTCTGGTTCTGTTCATCGCGATTTAATTTAGGATTTAAATCAACTGATTTTTTCAATATAAATCATGATTTAAATCGAAGTATAACCTGATCTAAACGCAAGTCACCAAAGCAAATCGATGATCAGAAAACCAAATTTAGTACATATAAAACCAATCTAATGAATTCTGAATTTTCAAATATCTTCGGTGCACTTAAGAAAACTTAAGTTAACAAGAACTATATATTTATTTACAGAATATCAGAAAACAAGTTAGTATTATTATTAAATGAATGGTATTATATTATAATATAATGAACAAAAGCGTAAATTTACAAAAGCCTAAATACAACTGTGTGTAAGAAGTTAATTGTATTGATTGTAAAGAAAAAGGAATTTAGCGACTATTTCGGTCCCAAAGCGATCTCTTAGAATGTACTAAACCAAACCAAATGCCAGAGAAGCTGTAGCAGAAAATAATTGTTTAATGCACTACAACACAGTTTTATCCACAATACCGGAACACAATTTTTGCACTCGTTGCGCGTTTCGCTAACCACAGCATCCGTACGTAATCAAACTAAATTTTGATGTAGTGAAAATTACTGATACCATTGTCTGTTATCCTAGCAATATAGGAAGCCAGACCATAATAATTAAACCTATAAAACCCACTATGAGTTTTTTCGTGAAACCGTGTGCAGCACTGAAAACTTTTATTTCAACAAAAAAATCCAAGATATAATTGTATAGCGCAGTACCCAACGGAGGATGCCCAAGGAGTCATGAAACTAAAGCCATTATATCCAGTCATGAAATAGAAAAATTAAATAAAAAGTTTATTTTTCTCACGAAATCCAACATTTGAGTTCGACACCGAAGAAATCTTTCTACGTGCCTCACTAATAAAGCGTAACCTAAATTGAAATTCAATTATTACTTTTTAAATATTGTCCTTTTAAAATTTTCATTTTATTCATTTTGAGAAGTTGTAGAATGTAAATAACAGAAACAAAACGGTTTGCACCCTCCCAACTTGGTTTTCAATGAACTTTCTCTTAGCTAAGCCAGAATTGGAGGAATGTCGGAATACAAATTATATTCGGCTAAACCCAAAGACATATAAAAAGAATAGACAGAAGGTCACTCATAAATTGCCAGATGTTTACATGTCAACATTAGAAATAATATTAACGTGAAGAGAGAAGAAAATACTGAATGAAAGTAATGAAGATGGCGGCCGAAGGGCGTTAAACATTTCATTCATGTACGGCCACGCACCTGCGTCATGTTTCTCCCGGCGTGGCGTGGCGGCGCACCATAGGCGTAACATTTTAGGGGACACTGTTTAAAGTCAGGTAACATTGAAATAAGCCTGCCGCCAAGCAGAAAATAATAAACCATTACAAAAATGAAAATAACTAGACACAAACGAATAACTTATTAATTGACAATTGATTAGAGGATTGGTTATAGACTGTATAGACTGATTACAGGGTGTCGCTAGTCGCCGTGACGGTCTACTTGAGAATGATAATTTATATAAAGAAACAAAAAAAAACAAATTTCATTCAGGACGAACTTTTTTTTTCTTTTTTTTTTATTGCAGTGGCACACACACTAAAGTGAGATCCTATGGCACTCGACGAGCGGTGTGTGCGCGAAGATGTTGATTGACACTGTTCTTGAATAGTTAGTTGTAATTAGGGGTAAACAGGTGCCACAGTGATGCAGTGCGTTAGACAAAGGAGTTCTTGTAAAGCAATGTTCTAGGTGTTTCCAGGTTTCCAGTTGTATGACGAACTGGTGCGCTCTTGCCATCTGGCGTGACTGTCTGACAAGCGTTGCCACGGGGGGGGGGGGGGGGGGGGGGGGGGGGGGC
>MU183379.1:0-48790 GCA_016904865.1 Pissodes strobi | reverse complement strand
TATATATATATATAATTTTAAAACATACGACTGCCTTAAATATGTGAAAAAATTTAAAACGGAAGTCGTCAAAGTAAATACATGCTAGAAATGTCATATATTTCATCTCCAAGAGATAAAAATAAAAGGGTGAATTCACGATTTTCCTGATTTAAGGTGCATAATGTGCTACGCAATTTCATGTTGCGTTTTAGCAAAATATAAAAATGATACCTGGGGGTCTTTTATGGTGTATTTTGTATGCGTGGTCTTTCCAGATATATCTTCTGAACAAAACTTGGCCGGCGGCACTAAATATCCATGAATAGCCAATAAAATTGAAGCATATTTCCATCTTAAAAAAAAGAAATAAAATATTTGTATAATATAGAACAGATATACTTAATTTTTTGTATTGCTTTCGATTCTTTAATTTGAACTTACTTTCGTCACCAGTTTCTTTGAAGGCGTTATCCAACAGTGCTTTAGCAGCTTTGTCTTTAATGTGTCCGTCTTTCTGCAGAGATGCTACTATTTGTGGAAAACATTTTTCCCAATTTTCTAAAAAGAAATCTTCACCTCTAAATGCAACGTCATAATTCATATCAACCTAAAAAAAAAAGTAATGTGTTATAAGTTATACAAAATCAGTTATTTGTTGAACAGAATTTGAGAAAAAAAATACTCTTATTCTTATTATTATTATTATTATTATTATTATTATTATTTTTATATTTACCAGACGGTATCCAAATGGTTTTTTGTAAAACGGCCATTTTTGTAAAACCTCCGCACTACTTGGCATCGTCTTAATATCATTTCACCTACACAGTAAAAAAAATCTCCGTGTTTAAGAACACTAAGAGGTGGTAAACTGTTACTTGTAAAAAATAAACACTAATTTTGGTAAAATAGCGGTTGTTTAACCACTTTGAGTTTGGTAAAACTGATCTTGACACCTTAACTGGTAATCCTTACTTCTTCTCTCCCGTGTAATTTTACACTGACGCGTGTTAAGTGTAAACAATTACGTGTCAAAATACACCAGCCTGTATATATGTGACCGCGAGTAATAAGAACTCTTTCTGTTCAGTTCAGTTCAGTCTTGTCTTCATTTATAGCGTCGCTAACATATTCTGGATGAATTATGGATTTTTATATAAAAATAATTATTTCTTATGTGTTGGTGTTCAAACTCTGCATTTATTTCACAACATTTTTGACATATTAACAGTAGAAGGTGAATTTTTTTAATTACTCTGCAGTATACCAACTATTTTTGTGAGAAAAGACATGCTTATAACTTAGCTGAAATTGATAGATACGATATAATTTAACTTAAATATCTTCAATAACTATTCCGATGGTCTTAAGTTATGATTCAATGTTATACCTTGTTCCAAAGTATATTTTTATATAAATAAAAGACTGTTTTCTAGTTACCTATTCTATTAGTATATAAGAATGTCTATTAATTAATAAGAATATAAGAATATTATTAATTTTTTATTTCGTTTTTGCCAAAAGAATATTAGTGTTAATTTTTTTACATCTTTGCAATAAATTATATATCTGAATGACTGTTTTTTGGTTTTGTCTATATTGATTTTTTTGCGTATTCTATAAAAGTGCAAATATATTTGCACATTTATTTGACTTTTGGTTTTTCTATTCTGTCTGCAATAATAATTGCTGGAACATGATTCAGAAAAGTTTAGAAATGAATTAGGTCCCAAATTATCACCAGCAACCAAACCTAATATGAAATACACTTTGAACATTTTTTCTTCTACCTTAATTTCAATTCCATCATTTTCAAGTTTCTTTAATTCAGTTATAAGATTTTTAAAGCATGCCTCATTTCCGAAGAATTTCACATCTACAGATTTTAACATACATGGAAATGAATAATAAATAATGCAAATAGCATGCTTTCTACTATTTGAGCCTAAAGGATTATTAATTTCCACGTCATCTATATACAGAAAGAAGGGCATCAAATTATTTCTCGGGTATAATGATTGCTTTTTGTTTTTCCACAATTTACCTTGAACGAAGTTACTTATTATTGGCGAATTATTATTTTCTAGGTTACTAATATGATCCAGCATAGAGTTTAGTAAATTTTCTTTTTCGAAAAATTTCTGAAATTGAAACTTTGAGGGCATTAGGTTTCCCTTAATATCCTTTATGTCCGTATCAAGACAGCCTTGCTTGTGTTGTACAAAAATTTCGCTATTTATTACAAATTCTTTAAGATCAGATTTTAAGTTATTTTCTTTAAGCCATTTCTGAAATGGCTTTAAAAGATTTTTGCACGATAGCAGAAAACTGGAAAATTCATTATAAACAGTAATATCTTTTTTTTTAATGCGCCTAGTAATGGTTCTAAAATATTTATTCTAAGTATCCAAAACATCTTTTCTTGTGAAATTATCGTTATTATATAGGGATAAAACAAATTCTGCAAATGATTTATTTAATACGTTATTAATATCACATAAACGAAATTGCTCATTTTCTTTTTGGAGTGCGGCAACGTTTTTATCATTTCGAGTTAAATCATCAAAATTATGTTGTATTTCATATTTGGAAAATGTTCCACTAGAGCTAGCTATAGAATCCTTAGCTGAAATATCTAGATTATCCTTACTTTTCTCATTTCTGTCTTTACCTCCCTCTGATTCCATGTTAACTATATGTTTTCTGTTCACGTGTTTTTTAAGATTTGTTAAACTCTGGAATGCTTGGTTACAACCAATTTCAGAACATCGAAAAACAGAGTTATTTGTTAAATCATGTTTTAACTTAAAATGTCTTATCATTAAAGACAAAACAGGAAAATTAGCTTTACACACAAAACAAATCATATTGTTCTCTAAATTATCTAAATAGGAGTTTAAAAATTAAAAAAAGTTTATTTAGCACCAGCAGAAGAAAACAGAACATGTTAAAATAACGAGGTGCAGTACTTGTCCAGAATAAATGATTTTACAGATCTTTGGCTAACAAAACTTAGCAGTCAGAACTTACATTTATATAATTCTTGGTTTAGTCGATCTCCAATACAGAATTAACTTTATAGTTTGGCACAATTATTTATTTGACTGTCCACACAAAACAAACTCTGTAACCTCTAACCCCGGAACGAACACTAAACGATCTTTCGGCACTATAAGAAAGACTAATTAAATATAAATAACGAGACGCGAGACGATTGCAGATTTTCTGCTGAAAACTGTCGCGAAGAGTATATCTACGATAGCCATAGTAATATTTATGTTTGCGGTGATTGATGCATGATCACGCAGCATTAATCTTGCCGCGTTTTTAGCAGTTAAGGGTTGGAATCGTAGAATCAACGTTTAGCGTTCATCCAAACAATGAAGACTGTATATTAATTTTTAATGTTTGCTGATCATGGATTTATAAAAAAGTTTTTGTTGTTTTAATGATGAAGAATATAGGTTTATAATCGCAAAACACTGATTCGATTAACTTTTGTATTATAATAATAAAGAAAATAATTAATTTTTGATGTTTTGCGTTTATTGCTTAATGCTGGCCCGATTATTGTTTCAATGCACTAATATATTAATCTATGACGTGAAATCATTGTCCCAATCGCCGATTCATTATATTAATGTTCAAAAAATTGACGACGACAGTTCATTAATTTTACGTACAATTTTTTTTTCTGTGCGTAAAAAGGCAAATAAAGCAGAGGACACGAGCGACCTAAACTCAGATAGGGAAGATGTGCCTCAAAAAAGAATTATAAGGAAAAAAATATTCCATTCTTCTTCAGAGTCAGATGAACCAGAAATGGAAAGCTGTTTGCCAACTCCTCCCAAACTAAAATTAAATGCCAAAATGCAAAAGACGGGTTTAAATGGTATTAAAGGTAAGTAAAGTTATGATTTTGCATGTAGAAAGTATTTAATTTTAGGTTCAAAAAAACAAATCATACCCGCTGAAGCAACTAATCCAACAAGTAAGCCAAACAAAGAAATTGATTGCATTAGGCAAACAGAGAGAGTGGACCAACTTTATTCAGAATACTCAGATATACAAAGTCAAACTTCAAATAATAGTAAGTACTACTTATTAACTTGATTGAGTTGACTGTTACTTGGTGAAAATCCATTACTATGTAATTTATTAAAAATACTTGTTTTTATGATTTTTTGCATTTTTGTTATCTTAAATCTTCATAACAATGCTTCGTACATTGTGAAATAATGGGCAAAAACTTAGTGTTAAATCGGAATATTGCTTTTAATAAGTGTACAAATAGGCTCTGTAATTAAAAATAATAAAACAAAAACATGCCAATTGTTTAAGTTAGGAGTATAGAAACTAAAGTGAATTTGTCCAAAAATTTATATAGGACAAACAGGTAAAATTTCATTTCAAAAAACGAATTCTAGAACATAAAAAGAATCCTGAACATAAAAACTGATTCTACTTACAGTGAACATTTAATAGAAACTAGACATTCTTTTAAGAAGACTTTGATATTTTACACATTCACAATAAAAGGAAAAGAAAACTTAATTTATTAGAAACAATAGAAATTAATAAACTTAAAAAGACCGATTTACTATTGAATGATCAAACTGACCTAAACAACTCTGCCCTCTTAAATCCTCAGATGGAATTGCTAATTTACAATTGTAAGCAGGTACAAATACAAATAGATATCTAGTATTGTAATATTTAGTTTAGATTACTCATCATCTGAAGAAAGTACTATGTACTAAAACAATTGTTGTGTGAAGTTTTAAAATAACAAAACTGTGAAAGTCAAAAACAAGTGTTAAATAAATTGCATTGTGTTACAAAGTCAAGATAATATCTTATTAGCTTAGGTAATAATAATTGTTATATGTATGCCTAAAAAAATATTCATTTTGATAGAGTTTACACAAAACACTCCAGTCCATGGTCCTACAGAAAATACCCCAGCGGAAACCCCAAATTGCTGTTGTAAGGAGCTCAGTAAGAAATTAGGTAAAGCAAGCATTGCCAGATTGTTTATAACATTTATTTAACAACAACTTCAATTTTATAGAAGTCCTTGTAAACTTAATGCAAAGAAAAATGAGCTCAATGTCAGCAAATATGTTGCAAATAAGAGAGGACCTACAAACCATTATAGGAAATCAGAACAGGAGCAAGTCTCCAATATCCAAAACCCAATTTCTACAGACATTCACTTTTCCATTGGAAGAAGACACGCAACTGGATGAAGTAAACACCTTCCTTTCGGAAGATAGTAATTTTAAACAAAGCGTAAGTTTGACAGATAATTTTAGATAATATTTACCAAATATAAATGTTTAAAACTTTTTAGGTCAAAGAGATGTCCAAGCTTGGTGGCAAGGATATATATGATTTCATAAGAAGGTGTTTTCAGGAGACCTTAACTGATGGGGTTTCAAGAAACTTTACTTTTGATGGAACAAAAGATAAAAAAGCATTTAAAGAACTTAAAATAGGAGCCTTATTTTTGGGTAAGTAAATCATTGTAATCGAATATAAAAATAATATTCTAATCTAATACATTTCTTTAAGCTGCTTGTGGAGATATTGGGGCAGATAAAAAGGCCGCCGAAATGGCTATTAGAAAGTGGCTAAGAAGGGCTAATGAGAGATTCCAACATAAAAAGAAAACAGGACTGCAACTTGAATAATATCATAACTAATAATATCTGTTCTCTCTGTCACATTTAAATGAATAATATAGTATTTATTTGAATTATGTATATGTGCTTTATTTTATTGAACAGGGTAATTTTTATATTTCAAGAGCTTCCCTTGGGGCCAGAGTTCAGTTTCAGTGATGTGTGCTACTTATCAGACCAATGAATCAATTAATTATGCTCCAATTTATATTTATAAAACTATATCAAGGAACTTTTGAAGCCCCCGTATATTATCCAAATAAATACGTATTTTTCACCTGAGGTATTTCAAAATTTAGGAAAGATAATTAAATACAAAAATTTTGTTTTTTTTTTATTTTTCTTTTTGCAGTTTGTCAATTTTCTTATAGAACATCCTGTATATATAAAAAGATATTTTCTTTGATTCCAGATAAGCATATTATAATGTATAATATATTTAAAATTTACAACCTGCCAAATTTGACGTTTGCAGGAATATTTTTAAACTTTTTATTAGAGATTTTAATGATTCAGAAACATAAGCCATTTTTTCTAACTTAAAAAATAAAACTCCTAGGGGGTGGTCGAAATATAAAAAATAACCCTGTACAGTCGAGTCTAAATTATTAATAAATCATGTCCAAAATGCATCCTAATATGTAGCCCTCTATGGACAAGAGTTGGAGTCCAGATGGATATCCATGCGTGTGTCGTTTGTTTAGTCCAATGGACCTCCATTGAATGTCCAATATGTAGCCCTCTATGGACAAGAGTTGGAATCCAGATGGATATCCATGCGTGTGTCGTTTGTATAGTCCAATGGACCTACATTGAATGTCCCTTGGACAAATTGTGGATGTCCATTGGACATGCCATATGTCCAGTAACAAACATCCATAAGCTGTCCATTGAATTGCAATGTGTTATCTGGGTACTGCTTATGACAAAAACGCGACAGCCAAACAGCTGGCACTAATGAATGATACTTTGTTTTGAAGAACAGGGCGGTCATGGCGGCTACGCGACGTTGTCGGCGTGCGCGGCGAGGGGAAGTACCACTGATTTCGTGAACAATGTGAAGTGGTGAAGTAGTGACATAGGGCCCAGTTTACATAAAGTTTCTAGCGGAAAAGAAGAAGTATTACTTAGTATTTTTTTTGTGTTTCCATTTTGCTCAAGTTTTCTATTATAAATGTTTATATGTTAGTATTATAACATTGACCAATTACACAAAGACATTTACTACTTATGGGAGACTTTACTGCTCCTATAAACTAGAGCTATTTATGGAAACTTGCTTTAGTTAATGGGTTCAATAATTTTTAATAGATGGCGAGTTATGCCTCATTTTTATAATTCTGAAAACAATTCTTGGAAAATACGCATCGCGTCATTACCTCCCATAACTCGCGTTCATTTCGACGAGTAGGAATGATGCACGGTTGCCATATTGTGCAAGCAAACTAGTAAAATTTTAACTTTAATATTATATCATATCGTATCGAGCTGATGATAACTTTTGAACAGAATGTTATGGACATTATATTAAAATTTTACTGAAATGTCAAATGGGTCTTTTTGAAGTGAAAACTTCTTTAGGCCCGTTTTGTGTTTTTTTTTTGTGGGGGTTGAATGAGACTGAGCTATCTTGCTCAAATATGTAACGTCACGCGTCACGCTCCTTCTACTGGCATGTTGTATAATTAGGGGGCCGAAAGAAGATCCTGGACGAAAATGGGACCCCGTACCATACTCCGTTTGGCCAGGGGAGGGGGTGAAGGCAAAACTTAAATAATTAAGAGAGAACGGGAAAAGGTACGGTCGAAATTTTTATGGTAGGTGCACCCATGGGGGTCCACCTTAGATCATACGGACGGGTGACGACTCGGTCCCATTCAACCCCCACAAAAAAAAAACGCAAGACGAGCCTAAAGAAGTTTTCACTTCAAAAATACAAACAACGGTCGCAGAGTGGCAATATGACAACATAATTTTTTGAAAAATAAAAGAGATGTACCTTTTCCCAAATAAGTACAAAAAATAAATGACGAGAACAAAGTAAACCAAATGTTACCATGTAATATGATATTCTATTTAAAAATAAAAATGATGCTGCTAGGATTTTGGCACTTCACGATTGTCGTTCAGTTTTTTGATATTTGCATAAGATGTGTATTACATAATAAACCTACAACTTGTGTATTTCAAGTTTTTCCTTAGCTCTTAAAATAAAGCCTCTAGATAAGATGCCAAATATTTAAATAAAATATGTGTGTGCTTAAGACCACACGATAGAGATGAAAACTTCAATAATAATATGAAAGCAATACATACATATCCGAGCATGCCACGTGACGGCTCAACATAATTCAATACCGAATATAGAAGGAGTGTTACGTTACATATCCGAGCGTGACGCGTGACGGCCGAGCGTGGCGGCTCGGTCTCATTCAACCCCCACAAAAAATGTACTGAGTGCGCCTAAAGTTTTCACTTCAATAAAAGAGAAAAGATTCTATGTCATAGTTTTTTTAAATTCTTAATTTCATTTTTTTTAAGTCCTGTTTTTTTACAGAAAATGTGCGCCATTTACATAAATAAACAAAAATACCTACATAAATAAACAGTAATAAAAGAGAAAAGTTATTCTAGATCATAGATTTTTTTAAATACTTAATATCCTTAGAGCCTCGGTCCCCCCGTATGGTCTAAGGTGGCATCCCATGAGGCGCATCTACCATAAAAATTTCGACCCCGTGCCTCTTACTGTTTTCCTGAAATTAATTATTTAAGTTTTTCCTTGTCCCCCCTCCCCTGATCAAACGAAGGGGGGTACGGGGTCCCGTTTTCGTCCAATATCTTCTTTTTACCTCGGCAACATCCCTTGAAAGTTTTGGCACTCTACCTATACGGGAACATGCCAGTAGAAGGAGCGTGACGTTACATATCCGAGCGTGACGGCTCGGTGTCATTCAACCCCCACAAAAAAATGGTGTGTTCTTAAGACTGCACGACCGAAGTACTTCAATAAGCGGGGTAATCGTTTGTCAGAATTTCGATCCGAGCCTTCGGTGCAGTTTTAATCATCTCCTGATGATGCTAACATGGTTAGCGAAACGCGCGTCGAGTGCAATAATTCTATTTCGGTATTGTGGATAAAACTCCGTTTTAGTGTATGTTGCCGAAGGTTCCAAACCCCAACATAGCAGAGATACGGGCGAAAAACGGTTTTCCCCCAAAAACCCCCCCTTAAATTAGAGCCCCGGTCCCCCCCCCCCCCCCCCCCGTAATGCCTAAGGGGCGCACCTACCATAAAAATTTCGACCCCGTACCTCTTCCCGTTCTCCCGAAATTAATTATCTAAGTTTTCCTTCTCCCCCCTCTCCTGGCCAAACCGGTGGTACGGGGTCCCGTTTTCGTCCAGGATCTTCTTTTTACCCCGGCTACATCCACTGAAAATCTCAGCCCTCTACCAATACGGAAACATGCCAGTAGAAAGAGCGTTACGTTACATATCCTAGCATGACGCGTGACAGCTCGGTCTCATTCAATCACCACAAAAAAGTGTTGAGCGCGCTTAAAGAAGTTTTCACTCCAAAAACAGTACATATAACCTCTTTATTTAAAAAAAAAATGTGTGTGCTTAAGACCACGCGATAGAAGTGAAAACTTCAACAAGCGGTGTTACCGCCGCAAAAAAAACGCAATAAGCTCCTAAAGAAGTTTTCACTTCAAAAACGCAAAACGCGCCTAAATAAGTTTTCACTTAAAAGAAAATTGTGTGTGCTTAAGACCACACGATAGAAGTGAAAACTTCAATAATATTATGAAAGCATTACATACATATCCGAGCGTGACGGCTCCGAGCGTGACGCGTGACGGCCGAGCCTGGCGGTTCGGTCTAATTCAACCCCCACAAAAAAAAAGTACTGAGCGCGCCTAAAGTTTTCACTTCAATAAAAGAGAAAATATTCTATGTCATAGATTTTTTTTAATCCTTAATTTCCTTTTTTTAAGTCCTGGATTTTTACAGAAAATGTGCGCCATTTACCTAAATAAACAAAAATACCTACATAAGTAAACATTAATAAAAGAGAAAAGTTATTCTTGGTCATAGATTTTTTTAAATACTTTTTTAACTCTGTTTTTTTTTACAAAAAATGTGCGCCGTTTACATTCTTTAAAAATCTTCGTTATTATCGTTATTATAATTTTTTTAATTAGAAATTCAACGTGTTTCTTGAATACATTTTACAACATTGATACATCAGTGAAATAAGGAATTTACGAGCGTAGCGACGCGACGCCACGATGTTTTGCGTCCTAACTAAAGGCTTTTCGCGTCCGTTTTAGGAGCGGTAAATTATTGCAAGGCCGTTGTTTGTGTTTGTGTAATTGGTCGATAATTATAATCTACACGGTATACTTTAAAGCGAAAAATTTAGATTTTGACTTGCTTTATTTTCTAAAAAAAAAATGTAATTTTTCTGTCACGTTATTAAAAATAAGCTGCCGATTTTCCATGATACAGACATACAACAGCGCTGCAGGAGCGGTGAGTAATATTACGGCTTGCGTACTATTTTGTTAAGAGGGGAAAGAAGAAGGGAAACAGTGTTGGTGTGTTAATATTTTAGTAAACAAATGTGTCTATTTTTTATATGTCTTTGGCTAAACCGGATATTGACCTTTGAAGATAGGTTATTAAGAACTAAGATAGGAAAATGCAAACCATTTTTGTCTAAGTTAAACTAACACAAAGCACAACATATTTTGTAAAATAGAACTTATAAACTTATAAAATCAATAATATATAGTTTGGGTTAGTTTTGGGTTAATTGTTTTTGAGCCTCTGTAATACTTAAAGCACTTCAAAAATTTGGCACCTTTGGACCACATCTATCTAAACAGGCTATTGGCAACTCCAGAAATCAATGCGCCCTCTATGCGGAAAAAATTTGAACCTAGAAAGCGAGTAATCATCGGCCGGCATTTGGCCATTTTACATGTGGTTTTCGTCGAGATCGTATCTTTCAAAGCATTTATAGACTCGTGTATTCGTGTTTTTCATTTTATAGTTGCTTTTGGATGTTTACTGGAGAGAAAAGTGTATATATTTGTGACTACAAACATAAAACAATGGCTTCTGGCTCGAAAACGAAGCATTGTTTTATGCTTCGTGTTGTGTTGTTGTGTTTACGATTGCCATTCCAGAAAAGGAAAGGACAAAAACATTCATTTCCACTATTTCCCGAGCCAAAATACTGGTATTAAAGTTAAACTAACAAATCCAGCAGGAGTTGAAAAAGAGTGTATTAAAAAAGGAGCAATATGCAGAGGACGAATCAAAGGAAAATATTTTAATTTCAAAAGCTAGGGTACATATCGAAAGAGTCAATCAAACAATGTGAATCTTTAACATTTTAAGTACTCCCTTGCCAAGTTTTTGATGACATTATGTTAATTATCTGCGGAGTTGTAAATTTGCAAACTCCAGTGCTCTCGAGTAACAAATTTTAGATAGGTATCCTTAGTTTTTTTTTTGTTTTGCTTTTCATTATAAAGTAAGTTTAGTGTAAAAGAAATGGTTGTTTTTATTAGATTTAATTTGAATAATTGGAAAACATTTATTTAATGTAACTCAATATTACAATACAATAAATACATAATTCTCTAATTAGTGCCCTAAAGCTCTGGCCTCGAGAATACTAATTACAGCTTTTGTGTCAGAGAGATTCTAACTAATATTTAGATACCACTTAAGTTGTTTTACAAATACATTATAATTTAAGATTAGACTTGCAGCAAGTTCCCCAAATTGGTAATAAATATCTAAGATGTAAAAGGAAGACGGTATCATAAATATTGTGTTTGGTTTTAAGACAGATAATTTCTGCATTTGTATATTATAGGTAGCATTGGTAATGTTTTAGATATGTTTTAGGTATATTACCCAATATGTCCAGAGCAGCTTAAGTTGTTATCAATTATGAGTTCTAAATATTTTATTTGCTGTACTTCTTCAATTTTCACTTCATTTATAGTAATATTAAAGTCTTGAACCTGTTTATTTTTCTGTTTAACACAAATAAATTTTGTTTTGTCAGTATTGATTTTTAATGTTTCTGTCTTAAAAAATAAATATATATTCTTACTTTGCGTATGTTTTATTTGTTGGTTTAGAAAATGAATATGATAATGATATGAAAGTAAATTTCCCATAAATTTTTATATTTTTTCTGTATTTTGGTCTGCGCTAGCCGAGGGGTAAACCACCTTCAAAAATCTGTACACCGGAATCCCACTTTCTATCGGAATCCCATGGAATTCCACGGAATTCCATGGAATCCCACGGAATCCCACTGAATCCCATAGAATTTCACGGAATCCCATGGAATCCCAAGGAATCCCATGGAATCCCACGAAATAAAACTCTAATATTGAAAGCATAATTTGTTTAAAGCTTTAATTAAAAACACATTGATAACTTTTAAAATACCTACACTATATTAATAAATATAATAGAGCACAAAGGGTTAGATTGTCAAAAAATTAGTATGTTAAAACCTGTTAAAATGGAATATTTAAGGCTAAACACTTTTTATATGTATTAAAATTTATATTTTAAAACTTAAACATATTGTAGGGTTTTGGAGAATTCGAATCTGACCTCGGCGTGAACCTACTTCCGATAGGTTTCGCGGTAGGAGCCTCCGTACGGATTAGACTTAAAAAAAAAGTCCTCCGCGCGATTTTCGATCCGCGGCACCTATTTCGAGAACGCTCGCCCCATAGGTTCCAAGAGTGGAAAATCGTGGTTTTCGACCCCTAAATATTACTTCGAAGAAAAACGCTTTCGTAGGTATTTTTATATTTAGGAGACGGATTTTTTTCGAACCGGAAATTCGGCTTCTACCGGTTTTTTTTACCTAAATTTTGAGCTAGCGAGTTCGGGGATGGAGTGCATTGGTCCGAACCCCCACCTAAAATTTTAAGTCGCTAAGTCTCCTAGGGGCTCCTAAATAGGGACTCTTGGTGTCGTTCGACCTGGAGGGTTAAATTTCGGGTTAGGGCGGGTTTTCGACGACGCCCAGTTCGAATCCGACCTTGGCAAGAACCTAACGCCGACAGGTTACGCGGTAGGAGACGAAAATAATTTTTCGATATCGAAAATTTTCAAAGTTGAATCGTTTCCTTTCGTCCCTTGAAATATAATCCCAGATCTGCACCTAAATCGGTGGAACCTATCCGGCGAATAGGCGCCCGCGCGGTTTTTAATCGGTATAGGTTTCGGTATAAGGAGATGACCTGCAGGGTCTATATTTTTATGGTAGATGTATCACGTGGGCTGCTACCTGGAATTAAATCGGCAATGCCGGGGCTCGATTTTAAGGGGGGGTTAATACTCGGGGTAATATGGAAATCGCGTGATTTTTTGCGATTTCTGACTACACAGGAGCTCGGAGCGAAATTCTGATGAAACGTCACTCTGCGACGCAGAATCTCGGTTTGCTCGTTAGTGGCTTTATTTTTCGAAAAAAGGGAAATTTTCTCAAAAATTATTTGCTACAAATTCGAGTGCATGCGTGGGGATCTCGGGAACCGCAAGAGATACGAGGTTGGTTAAATTAAGGCAAAGTTGTGCAATTTGACGTCCAACAAGATGCCGTTTTGAAATTTGAAAAATTCTGAGCACTTCCGGAGATATCCGGAAAGCAACGAAATTTTCCAAAATCGTTTTTATTTTTTTCTGACGTTATTTGAAAAAATTTTTAAAAATTAATAACACTTTTTCATGGCCACTTTTTCCCCTCTACAAGAAGGCATTGTTAAATTTAAAATCCGACGTTTCGTCTTCTTGCAACCATCATCAACTTCATTTTTTTAAATACGGACCTGGATATATATATTTTTTGTTTTTCGTTGCGTTTTAGCCTCCTTAAGGCAATGACGTATCGCAAACATAAGAAAAATTCTTCAATTTTATGAAATACTCGCCCTCAAATATATGAATCCTTCATCTCTGTCTAACAAATTATTTTATTTATAAATCCGTCCTTATTCAAAGCATTGAAAAACGATTAAATTGGAAACTTTTATACTTTTATGTTGAAATGAAAGCATGGGTAAATTTGGGCTAGATAAACCATAATAACAAATTCTTGAATTTGGTTTTTGACGGTATGAGTCCAGAAAGGAAAAAAATGGTATTTCTTTCGCCAACGTTTTGAGAAATGTATCCCCGAAGCCCCAGATTTTCCGAAACGTTGGCCAAGGGAATCCTAGTTTCTCTTGTTTCTTGACCCGCACCCATAAAAAGCCAATTTTAAAATTATTAGATAGTTGCAAGGAATACCTAAGCATAGGAAAATGGTAGAAAATTAGCTTTTATTTAAAATCTAAAATCTCACAAATGTTAAAGAACTAGGTACATAAAATTTTAATAACAAAACAAAATTTAACTCATAAGCAAAACGCTAAAGTATAACTCAGTGTTTTTGCGAAATGGAAATTCAACATTAACATAAAAATAGCAAAAACATACAACAAATAAATACATAATTAGGTTATTTATTTATGTATTTATTTGTTGTATGTTTTTGCTATTTTTATGATAATGTTGAATTTCCATTTCGCAAAAACACTGAAGTTATACTTCAGCATTTTGCTTATGAGTTAAATTTAGTTTTGTGATTAAAGTTTTATTTATCTAGTTCTTTAACATTTGTGAGATTTTAGATTTTAGATAAAACCTAATTACCTACCTTTTTCCTATTCTTAGGTATTCCTTGCAACTCTCTAATAATTTTTACATTGGCTTTTTATGGGTGCGGGTTAAGAAACGAGAAAAGCTAAGATTCCCTTGGCCAACGTTTCGGAAAATCTAGGGCTTTGGTAATTTTTTTCTTTCTGAACCCATACCGTCAAAAATCAAATTCAAAAATGTGATATTATTGGTTATCTAGCCCAAATTTACTCATCCTTTCATTTCAACATAAAAGCATAAAAGTTTCCAATTTAATCGTTTTTCAATGTGTTGAATAGGGACGGATTTATAAATAAAATAATGTGTTAGACAGAGATGGACGATTCATACATTTTAGGGCGAATATTTCATAAAATTATGAATTTTTCTTATGTTTGCAATACGTCGTTGCCTTATGGACGCTAAAACGCAACAAAAAACAAAAAAAATATATCCAGGTCCGTATTTAAAAAAAATAAGTTGATGATAGTTGCAAGAAGACGAAACGTCGGATTTTAAAATTAACAATGCCTTCTTGTAGAGGGGAAAAAGTGGCAATAAAAAAGTGTTATTTATTTTGAAATATTTTTTCAAATAACGTCAGAAAAAAATAAAAACGATTTTGGAAAATTTCGTATTTTTCCGGATATCTCCGGAAGTGTTCAGAATTTTTCAAATTTCAAAACGGCATCTGCATATTGCGCAACTTTGCCTCAATTTAACCGACCTCGTATCTCTTACGGTTCCCGAGATCCCCATGCATGCACTCGAATTTGTAGCACCCTGTATATGCCTTTGAAAATTTTATTTTTACGTTAGTGACATGTAAACGGACCCCTTTAATCGTTTCCGTCATAAAAACGGATATTTTTTTTGTCAAAAAGGTTTTCGGAAAAATTCACGGGTATATAATTAAAAATATAGTATAATTGAAAAAAAAAAACGAGATTTTCATTAAATCGGTTATGATTCGAAAACGGTAAGAGTTAGACGGAGACTTTAAATGGGAAAAAGATGAGTCTCGTCGGGTAATATAATGTGCCTTATCCAGTTTGATCGCACGACGTTTCGTTTTTTTTTTTTTTAATTGACCAAACGTGATTTTTATATTCTCTTTATTAGCTCGGTAACGAAAAGAGATATTTTAAATCGGTTTGCGCCAGTCTCTGCGGCGTCTTAAGGTCGATACACGATTTTTCGATAGGAGTTCAAATAAGGCAGGTATTCGATAAAATGTAATTTTTGTCTCAAAATCTAGCATTTTTCTTCAGATTTCGGCACGAAATAGGGAATTTCGTAGGGGGATGATCTTTTAAATTTCGAATATCATATGGGGGGGTTCTTGGGTGCGCCGAGTTTGATTTACGTATCGAAAAAGTCGTATGACTTTTCTGTATCGAAATATTCCGAAAAAATTTTAATTTTTTGAAAAATTTATTGTTTTATTTTTACCCTGAACTTTACCTGTATCTGTTAGTCTCATATGATGAGGATGGGAAGACCGACCTGAACGCTTTGAACGCCTGCCGATGCAGGCGGTCTACCGATTAGAGAAGACACCGCAGTTACGTCCACTCTTCTAGCAAGATAAACCGTTTGTTCCTCGGTTTGTTCCTTAGATTTTGGCACCGAAAATTAGTATGACGTTCACGATGCAAAAATGCAAAAAAAATAAGAGGCAAACGCTTTTTCTTCCTAGAATAGTAGAACGTAACCGCGGTGTCTTCTGTAATCGGTAGACCGCCTGCATCGGCAGGCGACCTTTTGATTAATTTAAAATACGTATTTATAACGGTCTAGGCAAAATTATTATTTCGTCTGTTATAGCAAAAAGTTGAGGAATTCCGTCGGAATCCCACGGAATGCCTTGGAATCCCACGGAATCCCATGGAATCCCACGGAATCCCATGGAATCCCATGTGCTTGTACACTGTAATTCCAAGGTGGTTTACCCCTCGGCGCTAGCTAAGATTTGGTACTCCTTTATGCAATATACGAGGTAAGCAGCAAATAATCCCATAGTTTCCAACTGGTTAGTAGTCTATAACTTAACTAAATTACTAATAATCTTTAACACCAGTTGGACTTCTAGTTCTTTATTTTGGAACAACTTTTGTATATTGGCTGTTTACAGTAATGACAATAATATTATATAGTAGACAATGTTCAATTACAGGAAAAATATGTAGGCAATCTTTGGCAGAGACTCGCTTTTAGAATGGAATTATTGCTTTTTAAGTATTTATCTGGAAAATAGTTTTCATATTCAACAGTCTTTAACCATAGGTTGTTTTTTATAGTGAAGAAAGAAAATTCTATTTAAAAGCCTGGCCCTATCAAATTTTGGTGACGTTTTTACCTATATGTTGTGTTTGCTTGCAGTTTATTGGATAGGTACTCTGTATTCTTAAATCGTAATAAATGAATTAACTAATCAAAGAAAGAGTTTTATTATTTATTAGCTCACACTGCATATAAGTACAATATACTATGATTAAAACTTTTTTATACTAGAACAATATATTTATTTCCACTAGAGTTTATTTTCACATACTTCATGTATCATATATTTAAAATAAAAATACTCTGAAATACCGTGTACTATTTGCCAATATTAATTAAATATAACACCAAACTACGATATTTTCACCTAAAATCACTGTAAATTCACACAAAAATCCAAAACGACACACAATCGGCAAATCTCACATTAGAAATGAAGACAAAACACAAAGGTGTTACTCGCTTTCCACCATGTTTGTTTACAAACGCCAGCGCCCCCAACGGTAGCTGGATTCGCGAATATCAGTCTTATAGCTGCAAATCAATTTTACTATACATCCTGTTACAGATTCTTTATTCGTTGTCAGTTCTTCAAGATATTCAACAATTATTGCTATTTTAAAAATTAACAAGAGAATATATCTATATATTTTTTACAATGCAATCATGCTATACATATTACTATCACTGCCGTTCCATTAAAATTAATTTTGTCATTAGGGTAACTACTCGTATACTGTATTCTTACCTTAATAAAATACCTTTTTAAATACGTATAGAGTATTTCAATATTGGTCATATAGAGAAAAGCCTAAAACTACTGATTACTCAAATTATGTAATTAAAATCTAATTTTCCTTCTGATGTATGTAGTATCAAAGTATCTTACCGTATCTCCATGAGCATATATGGTCCTCTTTGTCAAAGCTTCAGCCAGATCTCCTTTACTGACTCCAAGCATTCGAGCAATTTTCTCATTCAGACCTTGGTCGGCCACCTCTGAACTTTCAGAATGTGAAGACGATCCGGATTTGAACTTAAGGTTCCCTAAATGTAAAATAGCCCCCAACAGAGTAAATATGTCACTGGTTTCCTTGTCGGTAAAATTAAGAACTTTAAGCGCTCCTGAAATGTCTGAAAATTCTTTTGCTTCGTCTCTACCATCGCAACTTAGAGTTCTGCCACCTAAAAATGCATATTTTTATTAATAATTGAGACTGGGGTTCACGAAATTACTGTAAAAAAAATTATTGACACAAATAGCAGCGATGTGGTTCGAATCCAAGGCACGCGCCCATCATGATCGGTACCACCAACTTCACGCTATGGTTGGAAAGCCTTAGTGACTATATTAATATCTGCTATGTCGATATGGTGACAGGAGCCAGAGTTGAATTTATTGAGATGAATCGCAGCATGTCAATATTGGCGCCGGTCTCCACGCTTACTTAAATACCTCAATTGGTCAATGAAGAAATCTATAACTTGAATACTTATCATACATTTCACCAATTTCTCTTGACATCAATGGATACAGAAAAACGTATATTAAGAGTAAAATTGAATTTATCGACCCAAAAAGCCCTGCAAACTGTATCGCACATCAACGATATGCCGAACAAGAATACTAATAATTGTTAATTCTTCGCTCTCTATGGCTTATTAAAAAGTAAAAGAATATGTATAACTACTGATTTCCCTTCCCGTAGATATAATAAATTAAGATATGAAACCTCGTATTGGATTGCAGGCTTAACCCTTTCGAGCTCACCGGTATCACCAGTATACCACCTTTACTAAAAATCATACGTATAGCCATCTTGGGACAAAAAATCACAGGATTTTGCGGTGCGGTTTTGTTTACAGTAAGTGTTTTTTTTTGAGAAAATATCAAGAATCATGGCTGGTAAGTGGTTCTTATTTGTAACATTAGGGTACTATTACATACTCTTATGTACGAAAGAAATAATATTTCATTTTGCGCTATGTTTTTTTTTTAGAAAATCAAGTGGTACAGTATGATATCACTACGCGACATTCTTTTCTTCACAGTAGTTACATTTTTTTTTTAGAAAATCAAGTGGTTTAGTATGATACCATTCCGTGGCAACTTTTGTTCTTCAAAGTAGTTATATTTTAGGAAATACTGGGAAATTCGAAGATCTAAAGGAAATGGGCCAGTATGAATTAAAAAAGACGTTTGGGGCTGGTTTTACACCCGGAAAAAACAATGTCGAATTGAGCCAAGATAGTGACGTAGATGATAATATTCCGTTTGCCGAATTGGTGAAAAAGTTGAACGTTAACAAATTTGTTTAGTATAGAGAAGTGACCGATTATGTAGCACTACAGGACTTTATTCAAAAATTTAGATCTGTCAATATTCCAGAAGATGTTTCCGTTGATGTATTTTTATGCTTATTTCCTGACGCTCTGTTTGAACACACTTTCCAGACAAATCTGTATTCTACACAGGCTAGCACAGAATCAGGAAAGCCATTTAAGTAGACTCACCAACATGCAAGAGGTGAAAATGCTTTTTGCTGTGAATATACTGATGGGATAAAACAAATACCTAACTAGAGGGACGTTTGGTCTACCAAGCTAAAGTTGAGAGATCACTATATATCACAAGTTATGCCCAGAAGTAGATTTGATCGGCTTCGGGGAAATATCCACCTGAATGCCAATGCTGTGCAGCCTAGACGAGGAGACCCTAATCACGATAAACTCTACAAAGTACGTCCACTTTTGAATGAACTAGCTGAACATTTCACGAAATTCGATAAACCTTCTAGAGAAGTTTCTATCGACGAATCAATGATTCTTTTCAAGGGAAGGTCATCTTTGCGCCTATACATGCCCAAAGCGAGGGTACAAAGTCTGGGTTCAGGCTTCAAAAAGTGGATATATTGACAAATTTCAAATTTATACAGGCGAAATTGGTGAAAATCAGAAACAAACTTCGGTGCCAGAGTTGTCACAGATTTGAGTAGATCACTAGTGAATAACTACTCTAGTCTATTTTGAGAATAATTTTTCGTCATTGTCGCGATTTTTACTAACAGATTTTCAAAGTCAGTTGGAATCATTGTTGTTATTTTTTTTGTAATGACCACTAATGTTCTAGAAACTCAAATCGTTCATCAACTTATGACCGGCTCTTCTTTTTAACACTTCACTACGCCACCATTTTCGTTTTTTTTTCTAATATGAAATGATATGCATTGAACATCACCAGGGCCGTAGCTAGGTGTTCTCCGGTTCTTAGGTTAGATAGGAAGAGAACTATTTTTTGGAGACAAAATCAAACCTTCCCCCCCCCCCCCTTATCTACGGCCCTGAACATCACACCATCGCATAACAATAAACAGGCTGCAGCTTTCTCCTCGTTCGACATGTTTTCCACACAAAAACACTGATCCACCTTGCTAGTCGCGTGGCAGGCGCGTCGCTACCAGAGACGATTTTAATATTCTTTTGCAACCTATTTCAACGGCGATATAGCAGCTATAAGTATAAATCGAAAACGTAAAATCGCTGAGAGTCGCCAGCTCTTCAAGAAAAAGGCAAATCCGTATTTATTTACAAAAATTCAAGAAAAGCCAGTGTGTTTAGTTGCCGTGAGACGAGTGCTGTTATGAAATACTGCAATTTGGAGAAACAACTACGGTTGCAGCAATATACACTTCAGAGATCAAATATGGAAGCAAATCTTGTATAAAGGTAAGCATTCTATTCAATTTATATTTATGGGCGGTAATATATCTACAGTTTAAGCTCCGTTTTCGTTATAGCGAAAATTAAGGTCGAAAATATTTTTCACCTGCAAACTTCTTTAAGCAAGTTTGGCACATTTTGCCTGGATAATGAATAAGACTGACCTGTCTACGCGTAGACAGAACTTAACGCTGTCTACTTTGGATTTTTTAATGCTCATTCGGGCAAAGTCGGCTCGAGTTTACTTCAGCCAAGTGAGAGGGAGAAATAGTCAGTAAGAAGAGATCAATCTGTACATTGTCAGTCTATAATTGTGTGAACTAACATAAAATCATACAGTGGCAAGTTTGAACTTAACCTTGAATCGCAATTATAAATTGTTGTTAATTAAAGTATAAACTGTTATGATTAACCTTGTTGACAATTCAAAAGAATACCGAATTAGAGGTCAAAATTTAGTATAAAAAGCTGTGGAGCGGCCCATACCGGCAGACTTTGATCTCAAGTGCGAACTACTGAAAGGGAAAAGCCCCTCTGGCAGATCAAAGCTCTCACGTTAAAAAATACCTATCAGTGCGAACTACCGAAAGGGAAAAGCCACTCTGATCAGGCACGCCTTAAAGTGAATCAGTGAAAATTGATAACGCCATGAGGCAAAATGCTGTTTAAATTAACTACATATAAAAAAGTAAACTACGTAACTAAACATTCAGCCGGATCAAATAATCTATCCGCCCGTCAATCTAATTATCACATCCCTACAGCTCTCTCTCTCTCTCTCTCTCTCTCTATCTATCTATCTATCTATCTATCTATCTATCTCTCGCTGCTGTTCGTGGTTAACATTTTCGCGAGGAATATCCCACGGAAATTACGAGCTATGCATTCCCGAATATTTTGGTAATACATACAACCTTATATACTCAACCTGAAGTTAATACACCAAGCCTTTTTACACCGAGTGTTTCTATCCATCTCTCCCAACTACCTATATGAGCTCCGTCTTCTGAAAGAGCACAGCGCAACTACTGCAACGAAGTCAATTCCATCCATAGGCAATAAGCGGTAGGACTGGTAGGAGCGTATATGTGACAATGTATTAATTCGAATAATGTGTTAGATTAAATCTTAGATAGATAAATGATGAATTTATATCCCACCTTACCCCCTTGCGTAAACTGCGCAATTTAAAAATTAGTTTTACGATGAAACTTCGTCGGTCTTAATGTATATTATGAAATGCAGTCCGAATTAATGAATTATACTTACCCGTTAAATATTGGTATAATTCTGCACCGCCCAAATCTAATCTCTTTTTCTCTTCTTTCGGTAGGCCCGCCAGCATGCTATAAAATATATGGTAGTTTCGTTCGCCATCATTTTGAGAGACTATCCTACTTTTTTCCAGCAAGTATTGTTCTATTCTGGCTCCTTCGATAGCTCCTAGAATTATACCGACAAAAAACTATAGATCATATATATTTAAGCACATATTTGTGCAATCGGTTTAAGCACAAATAAATTTGCTTTATATGTATAAGTTTGATCATATACAACGAAAACTAAAAACTGGCTAAACAGGCACCAGATTCATTAGACATATATTAATTTCATTTTGATATGGGACTACGCCGACGCCTGTATCGACATGAAAGTTGTCTTTTCAATAAAATGTTACCACTGATGGATTTATTAATTTGGGTTTTAACAAAACCTGAACAAAAACGTTTTTCTACTCCGATGCGTAAAATACAATTTCACATATCGATATTAATGTACGAAATATAATTTCACACACCGATGCCTATTTCTTCATTTTTAGGAATCATAATCGACACCTAAATACTTTTTTGTAAAACTGTCAATAAAAATGTTATTTTTCAGTATGTGGCCCATGCATGACATCCGATCGTCCTCCTCCAGGCTGAAAATACCACAAGCCGCCAGTAAGTTTTAACGACTCTAGTAATCGTTTCCTTATGGCAAGGCTAAGGGAAACTGCTATCTTCAGAGCCATTAGGTTGTACCTTGCCTATTTGTATGACCAACCTGCGTCAGTATGCTATGAGGGATTTACCAACATAAGCATCAGATTATTCCTAGCAGCTGAAGGACTGCCAATCCAGGATGACATATTACGTAAGGTCGACCACGACTTTCATGCTGCATATGGGTTTAAACACACTGAAGTGGAGGAAGATCTTTGTTATTACAGATCCCATGTTGTTTCGGAGAAGACGATTCAGCTTCAGAAATCCAGAAGCAGAATCCTGACGCCAGTTTTAGTATGGTTCTTATTAATGTTGCCTCATTGCGAAATAAGACGGATGAATTGTTTTTGTTTTTGGAGGAATCAGGATTCCCCAACTAGTTGCAATTACAGAGCACTGGCTGAGTGAGAATGAACCGCTCTATGTTGAAAAGTATTCCACAATAGCGATATATAATCGGAAAAACTCGGCTCACGGGGGAACACTGATTCTTTCCTTGAACGAGGGCTTTTCCCCTGTAACTAAATTTGATCATCTCCAATCGGATAACTATTTTGAATTTTCCATTGTATACAATAAGAACTTTGATTTACACGAAATTTGCAGATATAGAGCGCCAAATTCCAATGTGCAATTGTTCTTTAATAACCTGCTAAGCTCGCTAGACGGTCTGCCGGTGAAAGGCAAGAAAATTTTGTGCGGTGATTTAAATATTGACTACGCTACCGCTTGTGCTGCCCAAAAATCATTAATTTCTATTTTTGACTCTTTTGGTCTTTCAATGCATGTAACCTCTCCAACTCGGATTTCTAACAATTCCTCTTCTATCATTGACTATGTAGCGTCCGACTTTTCTTCAACTGATGGCCAATCGACGGTAACTCGCGCGGGTCTCTCTGATCATGAGGCAGTAATCTCCAAATTCAATATTTCGTATAGGCCCTCAAAAAAAATTCGCCACCTAGGTAGAATCTTCTCAGCCTCCAATTTTTCATCCTTTCGTAACCTTTGCCTAAACACAAACTGGAATTTTGAATCAGGTGAACTCGTTTCTGACTTTAGTGGTTTCTTAAATAAAATTATAAATGCATTCAATAAAGCCTTCCCCCTTAAATCCATTAAACCTAAACGTCACAAACCATGGACCACGAAAGGACTTCGCATATCTGCAAAAAATATGCGTTCCCTCTCATACATAAAAAAGTGAATTCATTTCGAATTATAGGAAGATCTACCTAAAACTTATCAAGGCAGCAAAGAAACTATATTATCAAAATCGTTTATCAACTGCTAAAAACGTATCCAAGGAGACCTGGTCCATTATTGACGATCTTATAGGCAAAACAAATTCCGCAAATCAGAGCATGCCAAAACCAAATGATTTAAACGAATATTTTGTCAACGTGAGCAAAAATGTTACCTCTGGTATTTCTCCTTCTCTCGACCCTCTTTCGTTTCTTCCTCTTTCTAAAAAAGTCGCTGATAGTTTTTTCCTAAGCCCCGTGACCAGCCTTGAACTTCTTCAGGTAATGAGCAGCTTAAGGAGTAAATCAACGTGTAGCACTGATAATCTGTCAACTAAAATTTTCTTGAACCTCCCACTTCCAATTCTGGATGTCCTAGCTTCCTTAATTAATGCGTCCTTCACGAAAGGTGTTTTTCCCGAATGTCTCAATACTGCGATAATTATTCCTCTTCATAAGGGAGGTGAAAAGGGTGTCTTATGCAATTGTCGTCCAATTGCTCTGTTGCCCGTACTATCTAAAATCATTGAAAAGTTATTAAAAAATCACCTCATGCCATTTCTCCTTAGACATGGCATACTGTCCCCGGAACAGTTCGGATTTTTACCAAAGAAGTGTACTAATGACGCCATGGTCTCGTTGCTTTACGATGTTTACTCATCCCTTAACAACAATCTCCCCACTGCTACAGTCTTCTGTGATTACGCTAAAGCGTTTGACTGTGTGTGTCATGACATTTTGTTAAGAAAACAAAATTTTTATGGAATCCGTGGTATTCCTTCGGACTGGTTTCAATCTTATCTTGAAAATAGACAGCAGTTTGTTAGAGCGGACGGTTCTGATTCTGATTGCATATTAATTACCAGTGGAGTTCCACAGGGCTCTGTTCTTGGGCCTATCCTTTTTCTAATATATATTAATGACATTACATACCTAAAAATCAATGGTAAAATTTCTCTCTTTGCTGACGACTCAAGCATAACTTGGAGTGATTCTAATACTTTCTCCCTACACTCTAATATCTCCAGCGATCTCGTCACCATCAAAACTTGGTCTGACTCAAATTGGCTGTGTTTCAACGTTGATAAAACGGTAGCCTTATCTTATAACACAACCTTACAACAACCCTTGCTACTTCACAACAGCAATATCAATACGTTGAATCGGCTAAATTCCTAGGTTTGAATATTAGCAGCGAATATTAACTACGACAAGAAGGTCCACTTAATGGCAAGAGAGCGCTACAAAGGAATCGTCGTTTATTTTCTTCGTTGCCTGGTAACGATCAGCGAACTTCGCCGCACACTGGTTGAATTTAAATAAAAGCTGGCCATAAACGATATTTTCGTTTGCGGTATATTTAATCAAATTTATGACGAAATTATTTATAGCACTCTATTTGGCTTTGGAAAAACTCAATTGATATCTTCTGAATTGTTTGCAGCGCCCTGTCAAACTTACGTTATGGTTTTTTTATTATTATCACCAAATAAATATTTTGATAAAGTTTGTATTTAACTGGCTGTTTCAAAAATCTGTTAACGTTTTTAATTAGTTATTATTGATAACAATACTCAAGGTATGTAATAACTAATATTTAAAAGATTTTGATTTTGTGTTAATGATTACACCATATTTCCGAATACTAATATTCTGACAAAAGACATCAAGAAGAAAATGTTGCTCGAATTGGCCCCATCTTTTAATATTCAGTTAAATTTTGGCGTTTTGGGTGATTTAAAAATTGGTTAAAGGTTTCGCACAATATTTTTACTGTATATTTCATTCCTATTTTGTAATACAACACAACTAAAAAATAGCGATATTATCTTGTATCGAATATTGACTCGACTATAGAATTTAGGCGTGAAAATTAATCTGACAAAAGGATGAGCTGGTCTATGGCTGCCGAGTCAAACGTTGCCTGCCAACATGATTGTTTTAATTGTATCATGGCCTGCCGATATTCTGCTAGTGTTCGCGCGGGGAAGGAGACACATCGTTGACATGCCGCCGCGGAGAGTGATCGTTCTTATCATATAGTATTGCCCAAATACATAATAAAAAGATAAAGACTGATGTACCATACTGCTAACGTGCTAACACTCCGTTGAGGTTATGTGTTTGTGTTATACCTAATTGTGCAACAACTGAGGCCAGATTATCAGAAAATGGCGCGTCGAAATGAGGATCCCTTATTGGCTAAATTTGTAACGTGCGCAGTTTTCCCTGCTACTGTCTTGTTCGAGCATTTACGTTTCTCTGTTTTTTTTTTGCTTCATATGTTGTACTGAAAGTATTTTCAAATACGAAAAAGAAAGTTCGTGGCTTTAGCGGACAATTTTTACCAGATGCGAGTTCAATTCACTACAATGGTCTCCAAAAAATATGGAAAGCCAAAGTGTGTGAACCATAAGCAATTTCCACCATCTCTGTCGGCAAAATCGACGAACCGTATGAACCGTACATGACGGGACGCAGCGGTAAGATGTTGTTCGTAGAAATTGCACCTGGTTCCAGGCAGGAGGCAGGAGGCTTTTCATAATTTTTGGAGACCATAGTAGTGAATTGACCTCGCATCTGGTAAATAAATTTATGTCTGGCAACTATCCCATAACTCTCAGCAGTCAGCTGTTTTCATGTACTTCGTGATGTAACAAATCGTTTGTATGCCTCTGATGGTCTAGAGGTTTGCATGGTTAAGGCGCGTTTTCACGGGTCGATCTCACCGATCTCCATATATGGATAAGCACAAAGCGATCCAAATCATACTGATTCATGCGCCTTCAGATGTAAACAAAAGAAGGTAATTCTGAGACTGCGCAGTTTCAATTAGCAGGTTATCGATCGATTCCACGTGCTTCATCACCGCATGGCCGCGAATAAGCGACAGGTCCGGATTTTAAAAATTTGGAAAAATATTTTTGCCGTTGTATATATTACCAAAAATTTAAAAGCAGGTTGATAGATGATATATTTAACACAAAAATTGCAAGCCATTAGTTTTTAAAAGAAATAGAATAGACCAACCGATAAAATATACAACTTTTGCTATTTTTTCCGAATCTTGCTTTGTTTTGGAGACAAAAAAAAATAAAAACTATTTCTTTCCTCGTCCCTGGGTGACACAAAAACCAATTAAAAAATGTAAAAATATGACAGTAAGTATATAATTATGTTTAAGGAATAAACCATTGATAGGTATGCAAGAAAATACTACCAAATATTTTGGTACCGACCTAATTTTTACATTCTTTATGTGTGGCATGCATTTTTTTTGTTAAAAATATTAACTAGTTTGCCCAAAATGATTTAATGACCAAGAAAATTTGAATGATTTATACTGTAAAATCTGGTGTGACACAGGCGCAGCACTGAAATTTGTAAATTTTCAAATATATATTTTTTTAAATCATCCCTTTGATTCAAAAATATTAAAAAAATGGAAGCACCTCCTAATAAAACCCTTTTTATATGCGTTTGCCTTAAATTTTACTTTCTCTTTAAGTTAGTCTTGAATAGGTACTACTTTTAAAAGAGATTTGTAATGTTAAAGTATTTTGCATTCACACATTACATACCACAATCTGTAGGCAAGAAATACACCTTTTTTAGTTTTTTTAAATATGAATTTTTGTTGCATTGAATAGCTAAAATAACTTTGGGGCAAAGAAAGGTTTATTAAAACAAAACATCATGATATAAACGTTTTATTTACATTAACTTACATTAGGTAGTAGTAGTAGTCTATTTGGAAAAAGCCAATAATACAAAATATGTAGGTAGGTATGTACCAAGATACCAAATTCTTAAGACTATACACATGTCTAAATGCTCATGAAAACCTTAAAACATTTAAGAGTAATTAGGAAGATTCCTGAGAAATTAAACTGATTATTTTTTATTACAACAGTGAAAAAAAATCGATAAGTATTTTTTTATTTCCACTAAATATGAATATTACGAGAGCTATGCTGCCGTCCTTATTTGAAAAGCGGTATGTGCAGACAAGAAGATTTTGAGAAAACCGCCCTGAAAGTTAACTCAATGGAACCCTGTGATTATTTCGGTTTCTAATAAAATAAAATGTGGTATGATATTTAAAACCTTTATAATTGAGTTTGTAAGATATCAATTAGATTATATTTTGGTTCTCCTAGCCAAAAAAATCACTTACGGCTTTTTAATTATGTAAAGGAATCTGATTATACCGATTTGAGCATAATCAAATGCCGTATATGCAATAACCAAAAATGAAACAAATGAGTTTTGTGTTTATAACATATTTTTATTGACAAATATTTTATTTATTTAAAAAGTTAATCTTCGCCAAGTTCTTCAACTTCATTGAGGTCTGGTAAATTTTCCCAAAACATCTTTCTATTTTCGGGAAGCAGACTACCTATCTCCTTAAGTATCTGTTTCTTTTTTTCTTGGGAAAATCCTCTAGGGCCTTGAAGAGAAGTGACCGGTTTGAGCAACTGTTTCTTTTTCATTGTTTTTGCCATAAGAAAATCTAAAGTGTGTAATGGTTCACAAAATTTGTTTCTATATTTAAGAGTGTAATGACCTGGCTCGGCAACAATTTGTACCATTTCTGAGAGATAGGGGCGATTTCCTGCATCTTTTTTTAGCTTGGCCTGGGAAGTGAAATTTTCCCAATTGAAAAAGTCGTCATAATTCATTTTTCTAACTGTAACTTCTGTATTACTAGCACTTCCAACTGCATCGACAAAGTCATCAAAGTCGTAAAGTTTCCCTTTTTTCTTAATTGATAGTTCCACCTGATGATGGAAACTATCAGCGGACATAAATGTGTGTCCTGGCTCAAAGTAATTAAAGGTTATGCTGCTAGCAGATATCTCATTTGAGTTGATAATTTTAACTAAAAATGTAATCAACGTCCAATTTTTATTTTGACTGGCACAGTTATCCATCCATATTATAATATTTTCTACGTCCCTGTGCGATTTTAGAAAAGCGTAGAAAGTGCTTATTATATCTTCTTTTGAACGTTTGCTTATTGCCTCATGCCAAACCACAGCGAAGGGTTTGTTTTTTTTAGAAATCTTACCTAGAGGAACAAAAGTTTCATTATAAGCGATTAGCCTTTTCAAAAAAATAACTTTTTTGAATGAATCCATCCTAGGTAACATAATAATTTTTTGAAGGTCTGTAGAAACACATAATGTGTCGGCATCAAAAGTGCATTTGGCTTGTTCTTTATACAGACGACGGGATTGTTTTACACGATAAATGTGATTCTTCCACGATAAACAGTTTGCACATGAGTCCTGAAGGTCTTTTTCACTGTGGCCATGCAATTTAAACTTTTCACAAGCCTCACACTATTCATGTCCTAACTTCGTAAAAGAAATACGCTTGGATTTTACTCTTCTTCGATAAGTTTCATATGATACTTTAATATGTGGGAATTTTTGCTGGAAGTCCTTATACATAATTGTCACTGTAACATCACTGCTAAGATATCGAGTTTTTGGAGCATGTTCTCTGCGATAGTGACTAATTTCCGGGTTAAATGATTCTATATGTGTGTTTATTTCCGTATCGTCGATTTTTCTAGCTGATGGTTTTCCTAGACGGCCATGACGAAGTGGTGCTAAACATCCTTTTGGAGTTTTCGATAGCGTATCATGCAGAACCCTATCGTTACTCTTTTTGTAGCCCAGCGTTGTAAAAAAAAAAGTTTTACAGACTTCTGCTACTTCGCCTTTGTCATTTTTCAAGCAATATTTAAACGTGTTTTGTTTTCTTGAAGTAGCACCTGGTCTCCTCTTTACTTCTAGTCGTTTGCAGGAACTTAACATGAACGATTTCCTGTCTAGTTTTGAAAGCTTCCAGAATTCGATATTTGTACCATGTCTGGTTGCTTCAGAAATTAGTTTCGAACATTTTTTCTTACACTTTCCGCCACACCCTGGCAGAACAGGGTGATCCTCAGCCTCTTTTACTGCTTTCATCAATTTTCGAGTACTTAAATTGGTTTCGTAGATCTTCCGTTTTCGAACATTTTCTACTTCGGCATGTTTATCTACAAAAAATATAAATTTAAACTAGGTTTAAGATGTTTTTATTAATTTTTACCTTCTTTGTCTAAATTTTCTTCATTTTTCTTTACGCCTCTTAGTAACTGCGCTAAAGGAATGTCACTGCCTATATCTGAATTACTATTATTGTTATCAATGCTATGTTCAGGCACTTCAAAGGTTTGGCCCAAAATTTCTAAAATTAATACAATTTTGCTGTTAGCATCGGTTAAACAAAATTGAAAATCCTACTCTTTTACCTTGAACGTAGCCAACTTCATCTAAATCCGAGTCTAAGGATGATTTCATAACTAAATTTGCGTCATCTTTTGTAGTTTCAGCAGGCTGGCTTTGGGAATCCGTTTCAGACATAGTCTTTTCAATAATTGTATTTTCAAGCCAACCTAATACTTTGTCGTTTGTGATTGTACATGGTAAGTTGAGCTTGACAAATCCAGCATTCTGTGCATTACCATAATATGGAAATTCCATAGCTTGTAGTTCATGTAATACCGGTGATTGGTTCGCGATACCTTGACTACCTTCAGAATTTGCATCAGCGACTTCCATGTTTATCCTACAAAACCATTAGAAGTTAGTGGCGTACATTTTTTCCCAAAAATATTCGTTCAGGTGCCACTCGAGACGCCACTGGACTTAATAAATCTAATTAAGTTAGGACTAAATTAGCCCCTTGGCGCTATAAATAACACTGCCAAAGACAACAAAATTGAATAAAATTACTTACGGGTTCATATATAATACACTATCGCCATGATGGTCTTGTAATAAGTTTATATTATCGGTATTTTTAGGACACCTTGAAAGTATTAATTTGGTTCTATTCGAAGCCATATTGATCTAAACAGTTTTATTATTATAGCTGAGAACACAAAATATCTAGATAACAACACACACTTCACTTACAAATCAAAACAAAAACAAAACAAGTTAATGCAAAGCACCTTTCGCAATAGATTCTAAATGCAAATAAGCCGAATTCTCGATTAAAGTGCGGCAAATGCAGCGTGCTTATTTAAAACGCGGTAAGTACGTCCAACGCTTTGACACATACCGCTTTATTATTATGGACCGCGCACATGCCGCTTTTTGACTGAGGAAAACCTTTGATTTTGCACATACGGCAAAATGTTTTTCTCAATTTATGACAACTAATAACCAGATACGGCTTTTGCATTGTGTAGACGGGTAAGTTAACTCACTAGTAATACCTAAATCGCAAAATTTCAATTTTTAATTTTTTGCACATACGGCTTTTCAAATAAGGACGGCAGTATGCCAGTTTTTAGTTTTGTATATATAGATATACTATGCATGGTGTGACGTAATAATTCATGTGTATTGTGACGTCATAAGCACATTTCAAGGCGTATCTGCCTAATTTTTCGCCTTATGAAAAAAAGAAAAAACACTTGTCCACTTAGTTTTCATGGGATATCGAAAAAGTGATGAAACTTCCTCATTGTTCCGTATACCCGTTTCTGCTATTTTAATATATATTTTTTTTAAATATTTTACAGACTGTTCTATAGGTTCAACATAGAAATAATCCGTGGGGGAAGCTTTAACATTTTTTCCAATTTTTACTCCCTTCTTTTATTTTTTCTTTACCTTTACAGATAGAAAAGACATACAAATTGTACTTTACGTCACTCACTACACTTTTCTGTCCTAAATTTTTAAAAGAAGGGGGTAAATATTTGAAAAAAATTAAAGCTCCCCCCACGGATCATTTCTATATTATTGAACCCATATAATATGTAGTATGTAAAACAATTTTTAAAAATCTTTTAAAATAGCAGAAACAAGTATGGGGAACAATTACCCATTTAAGGATCTAAAAAAAAACTGTTTAGAGCATCAAAGCTCCTCAACAAAGTAAATTAAAATCCATCCTACCTATAAGAAGACTATTTTAATACAAATGATAAAACTGAATAAACTCACTGCTATTTATGCATCGTGACAGTAAATAAATCCTTTTTAAGATATTATTCCCATATTTTGTATGTAATGCTGCAGTTATCCTTAAAAGAAAATGATACTTACTTAAAATAAGAAATCCCTGGTATTCTACCCTTATTTTGGCAACATCAAATCAAACACCGTTGAGTATTTTCTTTGACCTTGGCAGATGATGCCATTGTCTTTTAAGGTCTTTTGTCTTTAAATCATATTCCTAACGTCTACACCAACTTATACACTAACAAAATACACTAATAACGAACTATTATAATAATAATAAATAAACTAGATGTCCAGGAGTAAATTAGTTATTTTCAACGAAAACGATAATATAAACCACTCAGACGCACGTACGTACTCCAATCAGTGAACGAAACGAAACGCCGAAACCCATTACGGCAAACACAGAAAAAAGAATTATTTCAAGCTCAAGTAACAAGCAAGGTCAGAGAAATTTGATAATATTTTTGATTACCGAACTGTAAGGCAGGTCTCCCACCGGGTCGACCGGTTGCATGAAACCGATCGTACGAAACTTGCGATTTTTCCCGCGAACGACTTTTGTATTTAAATACACAGACTGTCTCCCACTGCCGCGACTGCGATCAGGATCGCATGCAACCACGCAACTGAAATTGCATGCGATCAGTTCTGCTGGTCGCGGCTTGGTTTTCAGTCGTCTAGTGTGAGCGACAGAGCCTTTTGTTTACATAAAAATGGCGACAAATGAACAGTTTAAAAATATTCAATTCGTACAAGAGGTGGAAAAGCACCCCTGTTTGAATAACTAGAAATTAGATAGTCATTCGCACCGATCTCGTCATTCGCAAAGAGATAATACGCTGCTTCGGAAAAAAACTTTTGAGGATCACTTTGTACCTAACTCTTTTGCTGCTACAAAAGCTCTTCGATCATAATTATTGACACTGTATGGCTGCACCCACAATTACCTTCGTTTTCGGCGTCTTAAATACTGCCACATGACGGCGACATTGCTATCACAACTGAATAAACATCGACTCGGTGTGCGAATGTCTAGGCGATTAGTTTCATGAAACCAGTTGCGCACGATCGGTTTCATGCAACCGGTCGACCTGGTGGGAGAGCTGCCTAAAAGTTTTATGAGCTGATTTCGTTCTGTCGCTTCTCGGTGTTTGTGCGCATGAGTAAAATTATCCTATTTTTAGTTCTGTCCGACGCAGAACCCGTTTTTTTCCCCATGATTGGTACGATTATTCGACGCATGCAGACGGTTTGTGCTTATCCATACATGGAGCATGGAGATCGGTGGTCGATCTCAGTTGAACGATTTGGGTTGTTCGACCATCATAGTTCGACCTGTGTTGAAAGCAAAAAGGTTTACACGGTAGGCGATGTATGTTGAATAATTGCAGTAGAAAATGGTGTTACGTGAAATATATTGATGTAGATGTGCAATTAATTTTTTGTTCAATTCGGGATAAAATAATGACTAAATTAAAGAAGAGAAAAACAAAGGTGTTGGACCAGACCATATTGGATTTTAAGACGAAATACCCATGGCGCACCACAAAGTCTGCTTCTAGAATTGGTTGTGGACGATCCAGAGGTTTATAGGAAACATCTAAGAATGGATAATGCACATTTTCTACTTCCGTCGAATCGACCCACTCCTCCGAACGGCCAAGCCGAAAGGTGGTTTACATATTCAATTTTCTTTCGATTCAATAATCGATCCAATCCATGCTGCTGAGAGTTATGGGATAGTCTCCAGACGTAAGTGGTAAATAATGTCCGCTAAAGCCACAAACTTTCTTTTTCGTATTTTTAAAATGTGACGGACGTGAATTTGACAGATTGGTTTTTTCAAATGTCATTTAAATTACCCTTAACGCAACGCATTATTAAATTGGAATTTTAAAACCTATATCTGTTGTAACGTCATCGGTACGGGTGGGCAAGAAATTGAATAATCGATTAAACGCTTAATGTTTTAGCAAATAACTGAATAATCGATATAATGGATTATCGATATTTTCTGAAATATTAATCGATAAGTCGATTAATCGGTAATTTCTTAAAAGTGAATCGAATAATCGATTATTGTCGCCCACCCCTAATCCCATAATATTGTAGTAAGTGAAACTGAAGCTGAAATTTCGGTAGAATCATTATTGCTGATGCAAGACTGATGTTATTATAAAAAGAGGTAATAAATACTTTGGCTGAATCAGCAGATAAAAATTTATAATTAAGTTTTAATTTGTAAATATGGCTTTGATATTACCTTGGGATAGGCAGAATATAAGCAAGTGTTTTTGAACAACAGCTGCACTGATACTTCTATATTTTTTACTAGTTTCGTCCCTATTAGATTAATTTTTAAAAATAGCGATAACTCTGAAATACATGTATGGCAAAGTTGCAGGCTCTTATCAACGCGTTTCTGTCGTCCGCTTAACATTTATTTTGCTCGTGAGACTCCTGAATTAACCGTTGCAAAAACAAAATTTGGATCATCGAATTAAAAATTTAAAACCCTTTTTTACAACGAAGGAGCCCTTAATTTTCAAAATCATTTTTTAAAACGATTTAAGAACATACAAGTGATTTTTTTACATTATTTTTATCGTTAGTGATAATTGATACTCCCTGTATATAAATATAGATGATGAGCAAACAATTCAACAATTATTTGTCTAAAACACGATATATTAAACGTGTAATACTTAATAACTTTTATGTCTTATTTCTGGTAAACCTTATTATGGCCAGCTTTCCTAGAAATTCGACCAGTGTGCGCCGGGTCCAAAGGTCACATGCCAGTATCATGCTAGTTTTCGCGCGGGGAAGGAGACATACCGTTGCCGTGCCGCCGCGGAGAGTGAATCTTCTTATCGTAGTTAATATTCGCTGATATTAGTGCCAACCTTAAGTGGTCCGCACATATTGATGCCTTGACAAAAAAACTTTCTTCTGCCTGCTTCGCAATTCGATCGGTTTGGAAGGAACTAAATCTGTCTACTGCCAGGCTCACTTACTTCTCTTTGTTTGAATCTCATTTTCGCTACGGCCTTCCCTTTTGGGGCTGCTGTAACACCGAGCAATTTCGTATCATTTTCAAATTTCAAAAGAGAGCAATTCGTTATTCATTTGGTCTTAATGGCAGAGCTCATTGCGAATACTACTTTAAAAAATATAAAATTCTTACGGTTCTTGCTTTGTTTATTTTAGAAACAACTTGTTTAATACGCAAATATCGAACCATATTTTCCGAAAGGCCACAACATGAGTATCCAACAAGAAATTCGAGTCAGGGCTTCTACCCTCCCTTTCCCTCCTGTGAATTAACAAAAAAACCTATTCTTTATAAGTCCAAGAAGTTATATAATACACTCCCACTACATCTTAAATCCATCCCTACATTTGCTAAGTTTCGTGAAAAAACGAAAGCTTACCTACTAGAAAGACCATATTATTCTATAAATGAGTTTTGCGTGAATTAGATTTTATTTATTTTCTCCATTAATCTCAACTAATCGTTAATCGTTAAATTTTTCTACTTAGGGCATCATGTTCGGTGGTGAAGATCATTTTATAGTAGGTTTAGGATTATCTTTTTGACGAATGAGTGATTTTTCGGATGTACAGGAATTACACAAAATTCAATAAATACTAGGCTATCAATTTTAGTCATGTTTTGTTTAGTTTCACAGGTTATTTGAAATCTACAGCCTATGCACATTGACCGAGTCAAGTTCACTGACATGACCATCCTTATTTTTCCCAACAGCACGCTTCGCATTAATGTATGTTTCATAGTTTGATGACACTGAGTTTCTTTACCCTATGTTTTGTGTATTTCCTGTGGATCTGGTTCAACTTCTTATGATGTTCTGTAATATAGTTTTTTTTTTGTTAAATCGTGACCAATTTCAACTTGAAAATTGTTTGTTATTCTATTTTCATCGTATATATTATTGTATATATTAAGTTTTGTTTTGTTTTGTATTTACCCTACTATGTTTAGCCTAGCTTATTTATCTTAATTCGCTTTGTCCATAAAGTTTATTTGAACTTTTCTGTGGCAATAAAGCATACTTGACTTTGACTTTGATTTTGAAAGTACAAAGTCTGGAGCTGATCACGGAGGAGTGACCCAACAAACTTCATTCTCACACCTTTCAGACGAGATACTACCAAAGGAATAAGTCTGAGATCGATGTTTCCAGTGTAAGCGACCCTAGGAGGTAGATGCATAAGCCTACTCGTATCGTCCGGTGAAGGGCCACCCCACCAGAACTGCGAAGCGCTAAGTGATTTTTTCGAATCACGTTCCACTTCCGCGCTGGTGGTTCCGGGTTTTACAGTAGGAATATATGGACATGATGGCGCTACGATGATCAAAACATTCCGGGGGTAAACTAAACTCCCCGGCCATTCCGATCTTCGAGCGCTGGGTGGCCCTGGGGTCCCTTCATTCAACGTTTCACAGGCAGCAAAGATACCGAACCAATTTAGAATAGATTTCTGTAACATAAGAGGCCTAAATACAAACATCAATTGGGTACAGGTAGATCTGAGGGTAAAAATATTAATGGTAAATTCCGATACGGAGAACGGCCTGCTGGCTTTGAATGTTCAGGAGAGAAGGGCTATTAATTTTTCCTCCAACGTATATATAACACCTTTGTCAAGTGGCGCATAAAACCGATGTACCGTACCTGTCAAGCAGGTTTGAACGTCTGGAGTAAGATCGCGAGAAGTAAGGTAGCGAGAGAATCGAGAATACAAATTAACCAGTAGAATGAGAAAATCGCAATACTGTATTCAATAACATTTGCAACATTACAAACACAAGTACTTCACTCTGTGAAAAGTATTATTTTCACATGGCGTGTATAGTTTTCAAGATAAGTTATTAGTGTGTTTTTAATCATTTACAAGCCAATAGAAAGAGACATTTCTTATAAAAACTTAGTTTACATAACCACAACTCAAATGTTCATTAAATTTCATTAAAACCCATGCAAACATCAACAAAAATGGCACTAAAGACATTTAGAATAAAACATTTTATATAAAAGTAAATACCTCTTGACAAACATGTAAAACATTACACATAATCTCAAAACATTATAATATGAAGCTAATCATAGTTTGATGATAAATAATAGACTCAACCTAATACGAATCAACTAATATAACTCTTCTTGCTGTGATCTCGATTTATAAACACAAGGAGATTGACACAATACAATTAGACATGTTTGGAGATTACAAATTCTAGAGATATTTCTAAATCATAAATTAACAAAGTTGGGTTCTGTTACAAAATATTTATCAAAGGTCACAGACTGAACCGAATAAAATAAACACAAGTAGCGCATCTTTACACACAAGTGAAAAGTATTATTTTCGCATGCATGACGTATAGTTTTTAGAGGGTCCGGTATTAGTATGTTTCTAATAATTTTCAAGCCAATAGCAAAATACATATCCGATGAGAACTTAACCACAATTAAAATTATCAGTAAATCTCATTAAAATGACACAAAATATATTTGTATAAAACATATTATGCTAAAGATAAAAACGCCTTGACAAATATGTAAAACTTCCTTTGAAAACTTAGTGTAACCACAACTCCAATTTCATTAAATCTCTATAAATCCGATGCAAACATCATTAAAGTGACACAAAAGATATTCAGTATAAGACATCTTATGTAAGACGGTAAAAACCTCTTGACAAATATGTGAAGTATTACAAAATAATCTCAAACATTAGAATGAAATGAATATATTAATTGTTTAATGATATAAACTGAGCATAATGAGAACCAAATAAAATATAGCTGCTCTATACGTTTTAATTGTTTAATACTTATTTTAATTTTAGCCATATTTACTTTTGTTTTTATTTATTTTTACATAAGAGCTCCTAGTAGGCCTGTTTTTATATTTCAATAGCTATATAGGTATATTTTATTATGAAATGAGGTAAATAATTTTAGGCATTGTAAATGCTGAATGTCAACTAACAAATTCTGTGTTTTAATACCCATTTGGAATATCTCCATCCTTATTTATCAATCATTAATCACATTCTGATTTGTTCCTCGAAACGTCGACCGTTTTCCAGTTTCCTTTAGGGTTTTCAGCTTCGTTAGGGGTTAAACCAGCACTTGTGCTGTTTACACCAGAGCTGAAGAGGCTCTACTTTCCCAAAAATTATAAGGTTTGTAAGGTAAAGATGAATCCTCCACAACAATATAGAACATATATCTACATCAAAGGTATGGGCCTAACATTTGCTCTATTTTTAGAGATTTAGAAAATAAGCATAAAAAGCAATTGCATTTTGAAAACAGTTTAACTTTTTTTACACAAATGCAGAAACAACAACTTGATTCCTAAAAGTTTAAGACTTACAGCACCATACAACAACCAAAAAAACATAAAAATCTTAGAAAGGGCAAGTAATGCTCTGTTACGAGAATAATTACAGTTTCATAGTTTTAATAAATAAAAAATTGAAAAAGAAATTAATAATTTAAAATTAAACTTACAAAACCAAATTTTACCTATTGATTTCAATCACATTTGCAACAGTGTTCACAACAGTTTTTTAATAAATTTTAATAAACAAAAACGTGTTCATATAAATAAATTTAATAATCTCATTCAAGAAGTACTAAACAAAGAAATTTCTAAAGGCAAAAATTATGACTTTACTGAAAAAAGTGTAATTAATTTCTCTGATAGAGTATAATATGAGGTATAATCTGATGTTGATAAACTTGTTCTTTCTAAAGGTTTAAATTACCCAGCTACACCTAAAATCGTTCCTAAGTTTCAGCAATTAAAGAAACAAACAAAACTTACCAGAAGGACATCAAGACGAATTTAGAATTATGACTAAAATCACACTAGAAAAACCATTTAAAATTAAACACAGAACAAATACAATCATTGAAAAGAGATAACACTATTAATTGCACTATGGATTGCATTACTTACGATGAAAAGATAACGTCTCTTTTAAATGACGGTAATTACTCAATACTAAATAAAGATCCAACAGAACGTATTGAGAGACAGATATACAATATGTTAAAAAAACACAAAAATCAGTTGTATAGAAAGATTCAACCTGACACCATACAATAGTAAAACACCATATTTTTATGGAGTACCTAAAATACATAAACTAAATATACCTCTACGTCCAACAGTAAGCTGTATCAATTTGCCAACACATCCCATTGCTAAATATATCTACTGAACATTGTTAATCCACTTACAAACAACACTAGCTCATATATAAGAAATCCACAACATTTTTTAGAAAAACTATCACAAATGTAATCCTAATGACACCCTGGTGATGTTTTGATGTTGTTAGTCTTTTTACAAACGTACCTATTGATAAAACTTTAAGAAACAAATTAGAAAATGATACAAACCTTGGTGAACGTACACAACTTAATATGGACACCATATTCGAATTACATACTCTTTGCGTAAAAACTACATATTTTCAATACAATACCAACTACTATCAACAAAACAATGGTATAGCTATGGGTTCGCCTCTTATCACCTTTATTGAGTTAAGTAATATTTTTATGGAAATTTTTGAATTAAATTTTGTTGATAATTATCAGTATAATCCTTTAATTTGGTGGCGTTATGTAGATGATATTTTTTCAATTTATCCATATAACAAATATTTTCTTAACGATTTGCTAAATCATATTAACACAAAAGAACCTAAAATCCTATTCACTATAGAAAAAAAAATAATTAACAACTTTCGTTTCTTGACATTCTTATAAAAAAGACTTGAATAGTTTCGAAAATTTAAATTTTAAATCAATTCACCCAATAATGGTTAAAATGGGGTCGTAAAAGGTGTATATGATCGAATGAAAATAATTTTTAAAATCAACACAAAAAAAGATTTTTTTAGCAATGTTTTGATTAATAATAACTATCCTATTGATATTATTCAAAAATTCTTTTTTTTAATTTGAGCAACCAAATGTTAGACAAAATCAAAGGACCTTTTTATTCCATATATTCCAGGTTTATCAGACAAAATAAAACGAATAGGTAATAAATTTAACATTCGTACTATTTTCTAAACAGAAAACACTCTTAGATCCAAGCTAACAAAAACAAAACCACTTAATGAAAATGAAATTACTAAAAATGTTATCTAAAAGATACCATGTGAATGCAATAAATTTTATATCGGCGAAACTTGTAGACCATTATCAGAACATATAAAATAACACCAAACTTATATTAAAAATACACAATTCCACAAATCACATATTTGTCAACATGCATTTGATAACAATCACAGAATACAATGGGATGCTTCAAGTATTTTAGCAAATGAACCATCATCTAAAAAAAAGTAAAATTAAAGAAAGTGCTTTAATTTTATTAAATAAAGATGTATGTGTTGCTTCGACTTCTGTTAGTTTTCAGAGCACCTGGTTACCATTGCTAAAAACTGAAGTTTATAAGGGACAGGTAAAATTTAACTATTTTAACAAAAATCATTGAATTCTTTCTCAATGCACAACACCAAATTATAGATATAAAACACCTCACAAACGAATGAATTATTTACCTAATAACACCTCAATAGCACACTAACCTAAAAAACCAGTAACCAGTAATTATACGATATGACCTTATTATTGTCATCTTGTCAAAGTCCATTCAAAACTTGAGAATTTTGCACGAGCTTTTTACTGTTATTTGCATTTATTAACCATTTTCATTTTATATTCGTTTTTGGCAGCCGCAAACGCTCCTTTGGCAGACGAACGCTGGTGTCCGTCACGGCGACTACAGCTAAGGAAAAAAGCAAACAGGCTCCCTGAAATGTTTTTATCGCACTCTACCTTCAACGTCCCCTATGGCAAGGCTCTCCCCACCATATTCAACATCAACACTACCATGACAGAAGTTAAGTTTCACCACGTGACATTCATATATTTATTATTTACTTGGAAAGATAAATAAAAATAAGGTGTAAAGATAGGTAGGTTCCTATGTATAAAAATAAAATTAAAATTATTTGTATAAAAAAAAAAATAATTAATTAAAAAGAGATCAAAATCGTCTGCTGAGGCCATCAATACTCTTAGATAAATATATCCTATAAACTGGATATGCAGTGGATAAAACGCATTTATTTCAGTCGATTTCCAATAAAAGTGTGAATCTCGCCTTGGTAATAATCAATATTTTCAAACAATAGTCAGCATTCAACTAGGACCCGATTCTTCAATTCTATAGATGGTGAAATGAAAAATATCTTTTGTGGTCGAATATTTCTAAAATATTCAACAATCGAAATGATTTAAACAGTTTTGAAATCATTTACAATTTTAAACCATCTAAAAATGATTTAAATCTTGTTGAAATCGTTCAAATATGCAATGATTTAAATAATTTTGAAATGATTGAAATACTTTTTGGATTAATTTATGATTTCTTTCTAGACAGATTTAAATATTTTTGGAATGATTCGAAAGTGCGAAATATATTTAAATTGCAACCGAAAATGACCTAAATCATTTGGAAAATATTTTAATCAAAAAACAGTCATTGTTTAATATCTTTTATATAATACCTGTTTATTTTTTTTTTCAGCCAGTTCTAACCTAGTGCTTGAATTATTAACTGAAAATTGCTCAATAATATAGCTCTAGTTTTGTCGTTGGAAAGTCATTTGTAATATTAAAAAAATATTTTTAGCGAAAATTTCAAGATATTTACTTACCACTTGTATTAAAATCCACGTTAATATACTTTCCAAATCTAGAAGAGTTGTCGTTTCTGACAGTTTTAGCATTTCCAAATGCTTCTAAAATAGGATTAGCTTCTAAGATTTGTTGTTCTATCCATGAATGTTGACCACTGGTGGATGCGAGATACTGCAAAATCAGCTTCGTACTTTCTGTCTTTCCAGCACCAGATTCCCCACTAAAATTTGAATAAATGTTGATCCTGTGTAATTCCTTATGATATTGTAGCTTTAAGATGGATTCACCTGCATCTGATATCCGACGATACGATGATCGGCGGAGCCCTTATTGGTCAGAATATTATGGCGTCAATTTTTATCCGAATATTTTTTAAAATTATCTGATCGTTTTAATTTGAATAAGGTTAATATTATAGTAAATTTGTCAGAAGAAACTTATCTTGGGTTCATCTAACTGTGTGCTTAATATGAAACTTTGTTTCATATTAATTATTTTGAGAATGCGAGGTATGAAAATTTTTGTAAAATTCGTGTACGAAAATCTTGGCCATCCAACCAATAGGAAGATGAATATTTTAACCAACAGGGACACCTGTCGCATCATCGATTCGTCGGATATCGTATGCATGAGAATTCACCTTTATTGATGTACGGTTTCTAATTTTGGAGTATTTCTAAGAGAGATGTTGTTTTTATTGCTCTTAAAGTAACAGAGGTACTACTTTTACCTTTACGCTTTCCTAGCTCCGGGAGGAAAACGAAGAAAACTTGCAAACTAATCGCAATAAGATATTGTAATCAATCACCCTATAAGAAAAAATAAAACAAACATCTATGTTACTTTAGGCACAACCAAGATTATTAGGCAGAGCTAATAATCTTTATGTTTTTCTTCTTTAAAAACCTAAAAAATATTAACTAGAACTATATTGGTCGATTGTTCTTAAGCAGTCAGAAAATTTTTAATAATTGAATTGAATCTGCTCAGTGCTCAAGTAGGTCTGCGCGGAAGTGTTACTTTTTCTTAAGTGACTCTTGAACAATAACAATGTCTATTGTCTATTGATCTATTGGTCAAAGATGGTAAGTTTGTACTGTACCCAATTACTAAGGTGCGATTGTATTTTCGATTGGGGCATACTTTTGAATTGCTTATAGGTCTTTGATCACTGTTTTATAATATAGTTTTTTGAAAGAGTTGGGTTGTGTTTTATTTATAACCATAAACTAGCTTTGATTTAATTCCACTCAGACTTTACATTGCACTCTAACTACTTGACAGATTCTAGTTTCAAAGTATCTTCCTTAGAACTTTGATAAATTTATCTTAGATTCGACTCTCACTATTTTAGATAGGTAACCCCAAGTTCACGCACATGTGTGCTGCGAAACTCGGGTTTAGGTAGGAAATAAGGTTGCAGGTTAGAACCATACCCACATATGTACATGCATGGAACTAGTTTAGGTGAGAAACAAAGTCTGCAGAACTGTTGTTTATAGTTTGCTTTGAATGATACCATAATATTTCCCAAGTTCAAACTTAGAACAGGATGGTATTTACTTAGTAGTTTATGCATCTTAGTAGTTCACATATTTCCTCTCCCACTTGACGTTAGTCCCCAACGTTTGCAAAGGCTCCTATGTTATACAAAGAAATCCATTGCTAAGATAACTAGATATAACTTATAATTTTTTTGCCATTATATTATCTCTGAATGTCTAGCTACCTTCTATTCGTATTGGCTTGGTTATTTCCCCCAATACTTGTATTTTGTGCCCTCATGCTGTTATTAGAACGATTTTACTATTTTTATGTGGTAGTTTTGGTGCCCATTGTTCCTGGATTATGTTACTTTGTGACCTTGTGTCCACAATTGCTTGTACTCTTTTGTTATTTATGAAAACTGTGATGCTTAATATTCCAAATTTTTAGTTGATGCCTCTGGTCAATGTGGCTGGGGTATTTACTCTTTCCACCCGCCAGCGTTTGAGTGTCTTTGCAGATTTCTACATGTTGCAGCAAAGTCTCCTGCTTTTCCACAAGCGTAGCATACTGGGTTGTTATTTGCATTTATTTTCCAATTTTGGTAGAAATTTTATTGTTTTATATTATTTTTTATTTGATTCTATTGCGGATATCCATGATATTGCTTGTGTGGTCTGATATTATCTTGTTGTTGAGGGAATGATGGTCTGAGTATGTTTCCTGGCTGAAAGACTGGATGTCTAAATGTGCTTCATGGTTGTACGAATGGAGATTATGTGAACTTCGTGGCTGGTAAAATGGTGATGTGTATATATACTTTGTGGCTAGAAGAGAAGTGGTCCGAAGTTAATCAGTAGTAGTGCTATTTATTTTCTTCCGTTAGCCCTTCACTTAATATGTGGTTTTTGTGAACTCATCCATATCCATAATTATTATATAGTCGTGATATTAGTACACGAAGTTCATACATGTAGTTTACTACTGTCTCGTTTGTGTTCCACTCTTTTTTGAGTGCTGTTTCGTAACTTTTGTCTTCGAGTTCTTTTTTGAAGTCGTTGCACAGCTCGTCCCAAACGTTGTTTGGATTATGGGTTGAATATTCGTAGAGCCGTAGGTTCACCGCGCCCCGCCGGGGCCGGCGCCGTCTAGAAATGTTCCAAAATATGCAATTTTTAGAACCTCGTCCCAACCGTTTGTTATCGCGGTCCTTTCATACCCTCTGAGGAATTCGCTAGCTTTATTTTGGCTTAGATTAAATGTTGGAGAATTTATAAATTGAGGCAAGCCTGCTTTCTTTGCAGTCACCATTGCGTGATGAATTGTTGTGTTAACCATTTTTATGGTAATATTTTTTAAGGTAGGTTGTGGTGAAGTGACGACTTTCAACTGCGGAATTGTCTTCACTGTCGTCCTTCTTTTCTGAATGTGTGCTTCTCCTGTTGGCAAATCTTTATACTCTTCGAAGTTCCCGCCTTAAATGTCAGTTAAGGTAGAATCTATCTGGATTTTTGTTATTGTTTCTAAGTTTGGTATAGGTGATACCATTGGTGATCTTATTGTTGGGTGGAATGTTGATTTTTCTCCTTCTGTGTTAGCTGGTTTGTCACTAGGAATCTTATTTTCTCTCTTTGTTCCTTCGCGTATCCACGTTACGTGATGTGACATTCACCGGTTGGTATTCAACCATCTCCACTCCTTCTCCGGCGCTTAATTAGAGGCATGGCGACCCTCCTGTATAAGTTACACGTTATTCCAGTGTGAGGCGCCTAATTGGTATGAATCTCCAGTGTAACGGTGATCCTGATTTTACAGCAAATTTCACATACATATAAAATGGTGGCTTTATAGCCACCTTGGTCCCCCTGGCCTGGGTACCGGCGTGAATGTGTATTTTTTCTGGCTATGACTCCTGATTCTTCATCGGAGAGAAACCACGGTTACTGAACGACAGCCATGTGTTCACCGAAAATGGCGACAAAGGATCCGTTGCGAAACGCGTGCCCACTCGACCGAAGACGGAGCGGAAGTCCTCACTAGGAACATTTTCCGTAGTTGGTATTCTTTGTTCATTTGATTTATTTTCTTACTAATTCATGAGGTTTTTTTTATCTATGATATGAATCAGTGGTATTTATTAGTACTATCCTCACCAAGATTACAGATTCCCACGCTCCCTTGCAACATACCCATGTACCGTCAAATCAAAGCCTGCAAGCACACTTATGAGATGGCGGCACTGTCTACATCTTGGGGCAGTCCTGCATATTGACGTAGACTGGCAACCTCTGACACTGAATGATTCAACAACTTAAGGCGCGATGTCCTCGCGATTTGAATTAATGTAATATTGAAATTATGAATTACATTAGGCGTAGGCTAGCACCTTCATCAAATAGAAAAACACTGTGCCAGTAATTAAAGGCGCTTGATTTAAATTTGTAAGTTATAATTTAATTGTTTTTGACGTAGACCGGCGTCACGTATAATAAATAGTGTAGGTCTTGAGGTTGAAGGCGTGCTTTAAATTTTTTATAAGACGGCTAGCGAAATTTACTTTGTGACTCCATGCATTGGTTGGCGTACATGTTATGTAGCTCATATTCGGGATCGATCTACGTCAGATGAGAAGAAATGATAAAGAAATTACTTCTGTTAAAAACAATAACAGTGCCTATTGGTCAAAGACGATAAATTTACACTGTACCTGATTACGCATGTCTTTTCGATTGAGGCATACTTTTGAATTGATTCTAGGCCTTTGGTCACTGTTTTATAATTTTATAGTTTTTGTAAGAGTTGTGTTGTGTTTTATTTAGAGTTTACACTACACTCTAACTGTTTGACAGGTTCTACTTTGAAATTATATCTTTGTCAAATTAATCGTAGATTCAACTCTTACTACTGTAGGTAGGTAAACCCAAGTCCACGCACTTGTGTGCTGCGGACCTTGGGTTTCCGGTTCTTGAAAACAGGATAAATCTTTCTTCTTATTTTCAGCATGCATTTTATTTAAATGCTCTTGTAGCCTAGAAGGTTTCACAGCGTCATTTGAAGAAAATTTTCGGCAAATTAAAAAATTAGATAATACTTGGTTTGTAGGAGAGTGCGTAAACCCTTATTTTAACTCAATACTGTACTGCCAGCATTTGTTTTTAGATGTAGATTAAGATACTTTCAAACACAAATTAACTTCTCGATAGATGTATAGATAGTTATAAAAATTATATTTATAGTGACTTCTAACACATATCAGTCACGACTATTTATCACGGCCAAGCACATACCAATATATAATAAAACATTATTTTCTTCAAACGTCAGCAAATCCGTCATTACTCGACTGTGTAGGCGGCCGTGAAGTATCGTTTTTCCTCCGCCGGAGCTTTACTTTTCACTTTTCCGCCGGCGGAGGTAAAAGTGTTGTCATAGCAACATAGATACAATACAGACAACAAAATAAGCGTCAACAACTCAAGATTTATTAAACTACAATTTGTATTTATCACTCAATTTGTGACTGCATTTCTAAAAATCACTAATTTAGGAACAAATTGGTTATTATTTAATCGAATTTACTCAATAACTGCTTATCAATACGGAATTAAAACGCAATCGGAGACGCCATCTTAAAAAAATAATTATTGTTGACAGTGTCCACTGACAGCTTTATGTTACATAATTCACCGACACCGGTCTAAGCAAGGCCACCTACGACCGTGGTCTAAGTCGCCTTGCGAACCCATTTATCTTTAATAATAATTAGATATTATTACTATTAAGAGATGTTTTTGCATTAATATGTCGACATTTGAAGAAAAAACAGCATATTTTATTTGGAGGAAAAGTTACTTTTCATGGCTTGCTCTCTATTACCAGCCTCACTCCGTTCGGCTGTTAAACACGAGCGCGCCATGAAAAGTACACTTTTCCTCCATATAAAATAATATACTATTAGAGCTATCGCTTTTATAGATTTGATTTTGTGCACGCATTAGCTTGAATGTTTGCGATGCCAGCACACTTACACCGTAAACAAGTCACTAATTGATTATCACCCTTTCCTAACTTTGAAACTTGAACTTAGAAAATATTGTGTAAAGAAACACAACAACCCCAGTGAAGAGTGCATGCAATTATGGACCTGAAAGTTGCAATGGTCAGCAGATTTTATTATATAAATAGTCAAGCAGATCATCAGTCCGACAGACTTTTTCTTCCAACCTAGTCCGCTCTCACCATTGTATCGCAGTTCACAGAGATGTGGTCTTTGGTGGTTCTACTGACACTCTAATCCTGAAACCCAACCGGGATTGGATGTTAACAAGAATAACAAGTAAGAAAAGTTAAATAGTTACAGTGCATTAAAGTGCTGGATGAAATTCAGATCAACTAAGAACACATGAATAACTGCCTAATAAAATAACCAAAGCTAACCATAATTTCAAAACAACGTCGATTTTAAAAACCTTTGGTCGACCTGTAAACAGTTCGAACTATACCTCAACCGAAAGGACATGCGTGTTTTAGTAATGGGGTACAATGTAAATTCATTAAGTGTTTGACCAGTAGACATTGTTTGTTATTGTTTTACCAAAGTGCCTTCTTTATCTTTTTTTCTTACCTGACGTATATCGATCCTAATCTGAGCTACATAACCTACACGTCAACTAAGTCGTGGGGTTATGAAATACAAGACATGACCATATTTCATGAAAACAGGTATTTTATTACATTAAAAAAATAAATAATTACAAAAAAGGGTTATGTACGGAAAGCGAAAACTGAAATATTTTAAAGTTGGGAGATGACTAGTATCTTAGGGAGCGAGGATGCATGACGAAGATCTCTAAGAAGGGGCTTAAATGCTTATTTAATTTATTTATTTATTTGACCGCTCCTCTTGACTGCCTCAACGCTCCCCATACTGGATTCGCTACCGCCCCCATGGAAGGTTCCAGCGCCTCCCTTGGAAATCCATACGAGTAACAGAGGATGATTGTGAGGGAAACCGCCTATTTCAAATATTATTTCCTAAGACTATACATTCAGTTTTGGAACACCCTATATATATATATGTAATGAAAAGGAAAAGAAAAACAAATCATAAATTGAAGTCGGGTTATGCGAGGCTTTTTCTATGAGAGCCTCAACCGTATCATTCGAGAGCGGAGACAGAAAATCTGAAATCGGCGTAGTGAACAGTTTATTTTGTGAATGGTTTTTCTTTTATGATGTGAGATGCTGTTACAGGTCAGTAAAATGAAATTTATAATATTGTTATTAGCATAACATGTACAGGTTATTACATATTTTTATGGATAGTTCCTATTGGATGGTATATCATGATTGGTATGTATTTATTGAAATCGTTTTATGCTGTGCACAAAGCTGCTTTAAATGAAAACAAAAGCCAATTATTTTTTGTCTTTTCGTGCTGGGATTTTAGTTTTAGTATGACTGAGATTGTAAGCAAGGGGCTTGATGAATCTACTAACATTTTCCTCCCCTGCATGGGAGAATATCCTAGCTATAAATGATAAATGATCATTCTAGAGATATTGGTTCAAATTGCAACTATAGCTGAGTAGCCTCCCGTATGGGACCTCATTACCTGCTGGCGTCGCGACGCACGTGTGGCTAACTAATAACAAACTATTCAGTTTTAAATGTATTGCCACAAGTGTGGAACGACAAATTTTGGCAGGGGGACAGTAATTAAATTTTTATTATACTAATAAATATGGCGCAGCATGGTTCGGTTTTTGGAATTGTGATCGAGGTTTTCTCTGCCATGCTCTTTTCCTTCGTGAATTCCAGGCTAAGTATGGCACGTTTTCTCTCTAATTAATAAAGTAGGTATATTACAAA
>MU183378.1:180529-202263 GCA_016904865.1 Pissodes strobi | reverse complement strand
AAATATCAATTTACAAGTCGAAGTTTTGTTTGATTTTGACTTATAATTGTAGTGTTGTTAAATTTGACTTACAAGTCAAAAATTTGCTAAACTTCGACTTAAGCTCAAACTTTGAATTATGTTGAATGTCGAAATATAACGAAACTTGGGTTTATAATTCGAAGTTTTGACAAATGTCTATTTATAAGTCCAAGTATTATTAAATTTCGACAAGTCGAAGTTTTATTCACTTTGGACTTTTAAGCTGTAGTGTAACATTTTGGCTTAGCATTCAAAATTTAACAAAACTTCAACTTTTAAGTCAAAATTTATTTCGACATATGTCAAACTTTTTTAAGTTTTAACTTATAAGACTTATGAGTCAAAGTTTCAAGAATTGTTGCGTAACTTAACGTTTTGTTAAATTTTAGCTTATAAGTCGAAATAAGGTTAAATATCAAGTTACAAGTCGAATTTTTGTTAGATTTTGACTTATAATCGTAGTGTTACTAAATTTTGACTTGCAAGTCGAAAATTTGCTAAATTTCAACTTAAAGCTGAAACTTTGAGTTAAATGTTAAATGTGTGTTTTAACATATAAGACGTAGTATTGCTAAATATTGACTTAGAGCCAAAGGTTTGTTAAATTTTGACTAATGAGTTGTAATGTTGCAAGATTTTGACTCACAAGTAGAAAATTTCCATTGAAAACTCAAAGTTGTCGTGTCGAAATGTATTTCGACTTGTATACAATTCAAGGTTTTTTTAAGGATCTACTTATTCGATTTACAAGTTGAAGTTTTGTTAAACTTTTCGTGCTAAATTTCTACGTATAAGTCGGACATTTTCTAAGTTTGTATCTAAGCTTTTAACCTTTAAGTCAAAATTAAAAAAAAACTTTTTATCTTAAAAGTCTTCTACGCCTTCGTAATTTAGGCTCAATTCAATTAAATGTTTTTATTCATATTACACACGTCGATGTAAGCTACTTAGGTTAAATATAAAAAAAGAACATATTTAGAAAGATCAACACAAGAATAAAATTCAGAACAACTAGATAAGAGTCAATAATGGAGAAGTTGAGAAAAAAAATTATACAAATGTCTAAAAACCCGTAGATATTTCCATTTGTACCATCTTAAATATTATAGTTTTTAAGCGGTATATTAAAACGCTATCGACGTATAAGTTGGAAATTTCTTAAATTTAGATCTACTAATAGAAGCTTTCGAAAATTTTAACCTTTAAGTCAAAATTTAAAAAAATATTTTATCTTGAGACTCTTCCACGCCTTCGTAATTTAAACTCAATAAATGTTTTGATTCATATCACACATATCGATGTAAGCTACTTAGGTTATAAAGATAAATATAAAGAATGAACAAATTTAGAAAGACCAACACAAGAATAAAATTCAAAACAACACAACTAGATAAGAGTCAATAATGGAGAAGTTGAGAAAAAAGTTATACAAACATCTAAAAACCCGTAGACATTTCCGTTTGTACCATCTTAAATATAGTTTTTAAGTTGGAAATTTCCCAAATTTGGATCCACTACACGAAGCTTTCGAAAATTTTAACCTTTAAGTAAAAATTTTAAAAAATATTTTATCTTGAAACTCTCCACGGCTTCGTAATTTAGACTCAATTCAATTAAATGTTTTGATTCTAATCACACACGTCGATGTATGCTACTTAGATTATAAAATTAAATATAAAAAATTTACAAATTTATCATGCTATTACAATAAAAGCTGTTTACACACGTCAAAAAAAAAGAAAAATATATATAAAAGTTTTCCACATCAAGTACTTATGACAAAATACAAACTACAAAGGCATGAAGCTTTTGCCCCACTCAACAATAAAAAAATTAAAAATACAAAAAAATTTAAAATACATATAAACCAGTAAAGTCGAAAACTCAGAAAATTAATAATAGCTGTTCTTTATAAGGATCTCCTTAGTTTTTTTGTGAAAGATATTGTAGAGTAGATCCTTAATATTTTGAGGTAGGCCGTTAAAGAATTTGATTGCCCAATACCCAGGGCCATCCTGACATCTTCGGAGGCGTCAGTACATAGGTACTAGATTCTTTTTATTCCTAGTATTATATTTCCCCATTTCTCCTTGCAAAAAGCAGATTCTCCTGTATATATAGAGAGGAAACCGTAAGTATCCCAAGAGAAGCAAAAGCTTCCCTACAATCATCCATATATCTGAGGCATTCCATGACCCTTATTGCCCTCCGCTGCATTGCAAACAATCTATGAACTCCCGATGAGTGCCCCCAAGCCATAATTGCATAGGCTATGTGTGAAAGAAAGACTGCAAAATATGCCGTTCTTAGAATGGGCAAAGAGACACAGGCTGAAAGGATCCTAATTACATAAGCGCCCCTCGTCCATACTGCCACCGCCGAACCGTCATTATAGTCATCAACATCTCTGATCGCAAAAATAATTCTTTTCGTTTTTCCTCTATTCAGTAATAGCCTGTGCGTCCACGGAGCAGGCTCTAGAGAGTCTGCAGCAAGGGAAACAGTTGTGTCATCTGCATAGAGGGTAAAATCTCCACTGGCCCCATTTGCGGGCAGATCGTTGATATAAATAAGGAACAGGATGGGGCCCAATATGGAACCCTGTGGAACACCTATGTTTACTGCCGATGTCACATCATCATACCTTACGTTTTGATGTCTATTGCTTAGGTAGGATTTTATTAGTTTGATGCTGCTTGAGTGAACGTTGTATGCTTCAAGCTTCTGCAGGAGGATACCTTGGTCGACAAAAGCTTTCCTAAGATTACAAAACAGGACTGTGCAATATTTCTTATCGCAAAAATCCTCCACAACACCTGAGATGAGGTCGAAAATACCCCTGACAGTATTTTTACCTTGATGAAATCCAAACTGGCAAGGCGAGAAACCGACCAACCTGAGGGCCATACATTTTTCAAATATTTTAGAGATAATTGGCAATAAGGATATCGGTCTATAATTTTCAGACAAGTTAGGATTTCCTTTTTTAGAGAGCCTGGAAAAAATATTTTCCTTGTATTTTCCACCTAAATCCCTCAAAAACATCATTTGTTCACGCATATCCCTCAGCTCATCATTGAACCAGGTATTATAATTCCTTTGATCTTATCTGACTCAGGAAACGACTGCAAGTAGGCCTGCTTTAATATAACCATGAATTTATTGCACATTTTATCAGCACTCATACCCTCACTGTTGATAAAATCCCATGACACAGCATCCAGCCTATCATGAAATGCAAGTAGACCCCGCTGTGTTATGGGCCGGCACACTTTTTTATATTCTGTAAGCCCTGTAAATCCTGGGGCTTCTTCCATTGAGAGCTCCAAGACCTGACCCCTGTGATCCAAAGCCCTCAGCAAAGCATACATACAAACACATTATCCAGGCAGGACGCATCCCGGGTAGGCCCATATACCGTCTGCACCAGGTCAAAGCCATTCAGAAGGTCACAGAGCTGCAGACAAGCAGTCTCAGAGGTGTTAAAATGAACATTGAAGTCCCCTGTTATTATAATTTGCTTACCTGACCCCAGTCTTGTAAGTAAGCCTTCCATCAGGTCCCTAAAGGTGTCAAGATCCCCTGTGGGAGACCTATAGACATTTAAAATAAAAATATTCAGACCTACAACGTATACACAACATGATTCCATACATTTTTCGATATTAAAATTTATATCTAAGTCTTTTGCAACTAAAAAGTTTTTGGTAAATATAGCAGTCCCACCTCCAACTGACTCATGCCTTGAGGAGTAACTTCTGAGTGAGTAACCCTGACCTTCATCTCTTCTTTGGTTAGCCAGTGCTCCGTCAGACAAATGATGTCAATGTTCTTATCAGCAATGAAAGTTTCTATTTCATAAACCTTCCTCCTCAGAGAGCGTGTATTAATATGGAGGATTTTTATCTTTCTCTGTGAGGGATTGCTGTTGTCGTTTTTTGGGCTCTGAAGATTCCGAAAATGGCTAATTATTGATCTCCTTGGCTACAAGCTAGATCTCAAGTACTTATTTACCTCTTCCTGTGGAACTGCAAGTCAAGAAGAGCTGCAGTATTTCTGTTTTTTGTTTCCATTTTCTCGCATCGATTGTTGTTTTCTTCAAGAAAATCAATAACATTTTCACAGGTTACTTCCGGTCTTGACCGGACAGAAACAGAAACGATACTCTTGTCGCTGTTTTCAGGTTGGCAGCATATTCATTCTGTCCTTTAAATGGCTCCGGGCGCTTTGTGTCGAACCGGCTTTTTGTTTTTGTGTTTTGATCTAACCTCTATCCAGTAACTTTGATTTTTGTCAACATTGTGACTGCGCAGGCTATCAACAGCGGATGGTTGATTCTCGATTTGCGATTCGGCATCAACGTCAATCTCATCTCTAGGAGTTTTAGAAGTTACGATTTCGGTGTTTTGCGTCTTAGTTCTTCATTTTCTTCATTTCCTCGCATAACGTTAGGAGGCGTGCATTTGCTGATTTCTTTGTTTGGATTTTCTTTTTTTTCGTAATATTTAATTTCATTTTCAAGAAAAATTACTTTTTCTTTTAGTAACTGGCTGTTTTCCTGCAAGATCTGATTCTTACTTTGTAGTTCTTTGACTAGTATCCGCAGAAGGTCTATTTCTGTATTATCTTCATTGTGGATGTCGGTACTTTCTTTTCTAACCTTATCGGCTTCGTGTATACACTCGGCGTTTTTCTGCTTTGATGCTTGCACCAAACAGGAAGGATGAAAGCACTTAACACACTTTTTACATTTCACTGCATCTACAATGCTTTTCTTACAATGAGGGTAATTACCAGCTTTTTCTCGTCTGACATCGAGTCAGCCATCATATACTTACTTTAAATGCTTTGTTGCTTTAGAAAGACAAACAGAAGAATAAAATCAAAACAACTAGATAAGAGTCCATAATGAAGAAGTTGAGAAAAAAATTATGCAAACATCTAAAAACCCATAGACATGTCCATTTGTACCATTTCAAATATTACAATTTTTTAGCGGTACATTAAAACGCTTTCCGCAAATTGAAAAAAATAGCATACGACCAACCGATTCGAGCGAAATAACAAAATTAAACTCGGGATACTGAATTTGTACCAGAAATGACCATCAAAATCACTGCCCCTTAGTATAGCAGTATCTTGTAATAGAAATTGTGAGTATTTTATTTATTCGTGCCATTTTTGGACCAAATACAATTTTATTAAGAAAAGTCACGGAGAATAAAAAAAATAAGATACAACGTATTTACGTATTTTTGGAGATAGAAAAGTTCTTTATCAGAACTCTCAGCATTTCTTATCATATAAAACAAACGAGCATTATGGGAAAATTCTTGTTTTTTTTTTCTAAATGGAACACGCTGTATATTTTGATTATTTCCATCAAGTGGGTAATCTTCATGTTTATTGATTTAAGATATCTTATCTTTACTAGCTTCATCTTTAACAAATTTTTTAAAAGTCAACACAAAAAATGTGCCTGAAGGCAAATGTGTGATAAATAATTCTCTCTCTTTCGAATTGATGTTGTGGCATAAGTGGTATTGAAGATCAATATGTTAAAGCTGGGATATATGAAACCAGTACAAGGTGGACCCTCCAAAGCATGTGAGATAAATATGCAAGGTGCTCCAATAAAAAAAACATTACTTTTATAATTTTGCGATATTCATTAGCTAATCTTATCAATACTGCCTTTAAAAATGCAAGCTACAATGGGGCTCATTCAACCTTTTGTATGTTTGCGTGACATTTTTCTAAAACTTCCATTATAAATATTTCTTATAAAGTGCAATACTTCCGACGATTATTCTATGTTGAAGAGAAACTGTTGGCATCTAATATTAAAACCCAAACTGTTATTTGTCATCATATCATCCACCAAAGCAGATTTATATTTAAATGTATAATTAAAGTTTTTGATATTTTATGTTTTTCAATTAAGAATTCGAGTCCGCCCGGACAAGGTCCAATAGATGCTGATTTTGCCGAAATTTCATGGCAAGCAATGGTATTGAGAAATTCAAACCGAAGCTTATTGTGTGGAGGCGCCATTATCAGAAGGAATGCTGTTTTAACGGCGGCACATTGTGTCGAAGGGTAAGAATACTTTCATCGTGACCTAGAATATTGTTGTTAATGAATTATTTTTAAAATTTTACGTAATATATAGGCTGGAGACATCGGACGTACTAATCAAAGGTGGAGAGTGGAAGTTGGGCATCGACGAGGAACCATTGCCTTTCCAAATAGTTAAAGTAGTTGCCATTTTACGACACCCGGACTTCAAGGCCGGTTCGCTGCAAAACGACTTAGCCGTATTGGTCCTGGAAGAAAACTTGAGGTTCACCAAGAATATCGGACAAATATGCTTGCCAGAACCGAATTTGATTCCTACGCAGAATTGCCTGGCGACCGGATGGGGAAAGAGAATTTTGCAATGTAAGTAAAACATATTCATTTTCAACTTGGAGCTTGTGTTTCTCTTCAAATAGTCTACTCCTTGGTCAGTAATGCAGGTGTCCTCATCCATCCGCATTTGATTCTATATGATTTCTCGAAACTGTTTTCAGTTGAGCAATTGCCATTGAGAATATCAAAATCTGAATCTCCTCTGTAGTTTTCATACTTACTCCCATTGTGAAATCGTTGGCTAATAATAGGAATGCAAAAGGATCCAAAATCGAACCTTGTGGAACTTCAAGTTGTGCCATGATCCATCCAATTGGAAAAACCACCCCTAAAACTTCATGCATGCAGTTTCTCATATAATACTAGATCCACATCCAAAACATCGAATGCACCCACATACCTCTCATGTTCCAAAGATCTGTAGACGAACCTCACGTAACCATGAAATCACCTAGATAGAAGCAAGCCATTCTGATACCTTCGAATAAAGAACATCATTCTGTCATATGCGCACTTTCCAATAATCTTACTCAAGGTACTTGCTGCAGAAACTGGACGATAATCATCTGAGCTTTTCTTTTAACATATTGGAGAAACTGTTCCAATTCTCCAGTCAATCGGAAACTCTCCAATGTGCACTGATGAGTTTACATTAAAAGCTAGATGAAGAGAATTAGTTCAGCATTATCTTGTTGAGACGTTATCTATCCTCAATGAGTTGATGTTGTTTAACTTGTTTACCAGTTTTATAACATTTTCAGAAATGAAATCATCAAAATGTCAATACTTCGGAGAAATCAGGATCAAAATGGTTCCAGGTTCGACCTCGAAATATGCTCCTCAAAAATATTAGCAACAGTCTGTGCATCTTTTATAATATTTTCCCTCATACTCCAATTTAATAACCGTCTCATATGCAATATCCAGGAAGTCCACATAATCTATATATATAGCACAAAAAATTACATAGAGGTCATAACCAGCCGAATAGGGAATAGGGGACCTAACAATGACTGGTCACTGTTCTGTGGGACCCTTACAAAACCGACCCACTAAACCCTTTCTCTACTTTCCCTCGGAACTGCCGGTCAGCATCATATCAGAGTTTAATACGTCATCCGTTACTTAGTGAAGCTATTTCTTTGAAAATGCCTCTCTCACCGTCCCTTCTCAGCCGTTAGGAATATCCCACGCTCTATTAGACGCCCTTCTTTAGACAGTGCACCTTTTAGAAATAGAGGAAGTGAAATGATAAGTGCTCCCATCTCAAATGCGGCAGCTCCTTTCTTCCAGGATTTGATCTGACTATGCAAAACTGGACCACCCTAAACAGGATTCTGACTGGCGTTGAGAGATATGGCTCCTCCCTGTATCAATGGGTAAAACTCCACTCCCAATATGTGACTGTAAGGCCGAGTTCTAAACCACTGGGCACATTATCCAGGAGTACAAGCTCGTATATCTGAAACAACAAATTTCCCTTCCGTTTTTCCGCCTCAAACTGAAAGCATATAGTTAGTCATAATGCGCGAATGGACTGTATATATTATATTGCTTTTAACGGAATATATATTGGTTAATTTATTTATTTTAGTACATGCAAGAAACGCGCTGATGCACAAAATAGACTTGAACATTATGGACGTTGCACAATGTCAACAAGTGATGGGTGAACATTTTCAAAGATCACTGCCAAACTACAATACCAACACGCTTTGCGGGTTTTCAGATGTGGACCAATGTAAGGTAAGTACAGAACACAATGGGGAAGTTATAGCCTCACACAAAACAATGCTGATCTTGGTTCTTCATATTCTTCATTGCTATAAAAAATGCGAAACCAATTATTATTGTCTCAAATTTTTAGGATTTATAGGGTCGTTCTTTCACTATTGGTCACTGAAAACCGCAGTTTCCGACCTTAATTGGTTTGCCAAAAGAATAAGTTTAAAAATATATACAGTTCTATTAAGCACATTATTAATTAATAGTTCCATAACATAATTCGGAGGTGGATACACTTTCGCCGACGACACGACCATTATTGCTATTTCTTCCTCGAATTTTGCATTTTTACCGGCCTCCACTTATAGTATTTACTTTTTATTTTGCAGGTTGACTATGGAAGTGCTTTAGCATGCGCAGACGAATACGGACGTTACACTCTAAGTGGAATATACTCGTGGGATACCGGATGCAAACAACAAGGCCAGATCGGAGGCTACGTAGCTCCGGACGTGGACTGGATAGAAAACGTCCTGGCTACACCGCTCAAGCAACTAAAGAGGCTGGACCGAGCATACAACACTGCCAGATTACAACGAGCAGCGTAACGAACTGAAGAGATTATTCATTATTAACTTATTGTAAAATTTATGTAAAATCAAAAATTACTATCCAGAGTATCCCACCAAATGGTTCCAGTTGGATTGGTGTCTTTTGATGTGATATCGTTCCTGATCAACCGGAGTTGAAGCTATTGAAAAATTGATGTTTCTCTTGTAATCGCTACCCAAGCACTAAGTTATCGTTATTACGACTTCAGACTAACCTCTTAAGTTGCAGATTTTGATTTATCGCCATTCAAATAACGTTTAGAAAACGTCCAAATTAAGTAATTTTCGGTGCTCACTTACTCGGTCAATGTGCTACAACTTGCATGACTGCATATGCAAATAAGAATGATATATTTTGCATTTCCTCGAATATAACTTTTGGGAGGAAAAATAATAAATAAAAAATTCATTATCTCTTAAAGGGAAAATCGACTTAGAATAACGTTATAACGAGAACAACCAAACGATGATGATATTTCTTAGAATATTTCAATGTGGGTCCATTTTTAATCATCCAGGATTATATGTGAAATATATTAATGATAAAGTCGCTCAGCCATGGTAATTTTTGTCCAGAAGCGATATCTCATAAAAATTTGGCCTGTTCCTTTAAATCTTGTATTATTTTTCCATATTTTAATATTCTTTTTTATTGTAGAAATGATCTGTTTACTTTCTTGCAGCAACATTTTGTCCACACACCATGCCTCGCTTTATATCATTGATTTGATTAGGATGCCAAATAATAACAGCTAATAATTTGGGTGACAGTGTTACTTAACATAAATTCATATATGCATTACATACAGAAGCTTTTAATTTATTTCAGTAATCACTCTGTTAATCATGTTATTTTTTTCGCACTCACTTTTTCGATACTTTTTTTCCCCTTCAGCTTCCAAATAATGTATTAATTAATAGCCACCACAAGAGTATTATTTTGCAGTATCAATGATATTTTTTAATTAATTTATTTAGAAAAGGTTGATTTCTGATTGTCAAGATAGGATAAAAATAAAAATAGAAAACGTTCTTTAACCTAAGACTAAAAAAACTATAAAAATGCTCAATATGTAAAAAATTATATAAAATAATTTGTATAGAGATGTGTTTATTGTACAGTAAGGATATGTATTATAAAGAAATATATTAGTGTATATTTAAAGCCAAAAATATATTTTTTTATATATTACTAAGTTAGAGTCACAAACACAAAATATTTTCTATTTTTAATATATTTTGCAGACATTTATTACGCTCTTTCTGTGGGAGTAGCTTAGAAGGAACTGAGAGTGAATAATCCCAAATTGAAAGAAAAATTTTAAGTTTGAGAATTTAAAATTTGAAATTGAGTGAATTTACGTATGTCGATGCGTAGGCTAGAACGAGTTGTCACCGAGCGTATAAATTAGGCCATAGCTCAAATGTCAGAGAGTAGGGGTGAGTTTATTTATTTGAGGCGCCACGGGCTTGTAGACGGCACAAGCGAGAAATACCCCAAAGTTGAAATATGGAACTCGTTTTAGCTCAAGATTCGCGAGAAAATAAAAAGAATACCAAAAATTGTTTTTTTTTCAAGAAAACCGATCAATAAAACAACAAAAATAAGTTAGAAAAGTAGATCAGATGTATATACCGGCAATTTATCAGTATTAATAATGATAATTACTCAACAAATTAATCAAAAATCAAAGTCGGTAATAACCAAATACACAAATATTAACCGAAAAACTAAAGTCAGCGATAAACAAATACTCAAATATTAATCAAAAGTAAATCCAGAATGTTTCAATTATTGAGCGCAAGTAATAAAAAAAATCAGATACCTACCGTGTTTAGCGACCTTCTCCTTTGGAACATCAATTAAAAGCTGATTAAATAAAACAGATAAATAGACAAACAAAGAATCGGTTTATTAAATGTATATCATAGCTGATCATAAAATGAAGGAAAAGACCAGAAATTATAGCAGAATAATTTATGGTAATAACTATATTTCAACGAGAAATGATAGGCTTTACTCAGTTACTTGAAGAAATAAATTACACGCTTTATCTTAACAAATGCTGAAATATTCAATCGTAATTTACGATGAACGCTTTATGCAATAATAATAAAAGAAATAGCGTCAATAAAATGTGAACGCAGACCAGCGACCTTGCAAATATCCACTCGTTATGACGTTGTGGGAAAATTCAAGTAACTTGAATATTCACTTAATCAAAGACTAACTCACGGACGTCGAATCATGATTCGTTACAGGGCCGTATTACTAACTAACTATGGCTATCTGGATCGGTTATGACACGTTGGTAACTGCAGCAAAAATATGAAAAAAAACTAGTTAGACCTGGCGTTATTGCAGCAACCAATCAATTATAGGCTTTAAGGTTTGTCAACCTAAGCGTAAGTACTCCCCGGTCAAGTTACCGGTAGGACAAAGATAATGAACAATTTGTTTGGGTTGGTAGTAGTAAAGAAAATATCAAAGGCCGCAATACAAAAAAAAATAAGAATAACGCAAAGTCTACTAGGCCGTATCAACAATAGTAGTTATCTGATCTACGGGTATCTAACTTAAGCCAGAAATCGTGAAAAATTGGGAATAATAATAAAAACTAGTTCGACCTACAACATTATTGTGTCAGTCAATTAAAAGTTCAAAGTTTAATCCAAAATCTGATTGGTTCTAGATCAAACGGATCTAACTGAATTTTAGAATTCGAATAAATTAAATCAAGCGTCTTAGGCTGAAAAAAATTGGCCCAATATTCAAAGTTCATTTAAAACAAAATAAGAACAAACTAAATGTTACCTTAATTAAGGATAAAAAGTTAAGCTTTGTTCGAAAACAAAACCAAATAAAATAATCATTAGAGTTCGTAGGTTAATTACACGCAATGGTCGCAAAAATATATATAGAAAAAAAAATAGAAATTGCTCATTTGGCCGATGAGTAGCTCCTCAGGCAGCCTCCAGAAAAGAACTGCTCACGGTAGAAAGAAGACTTGCTTGACAGGCGAAGGACTGCAAGACTCTATAGGTGTAACCGCTAGACAGACGTTGCCAATGAAAACTCTGTCACTAGCGATGTTCGTCGATAGCAATGAACCCGACTGTAGCAATGGACCCAACGATAGGAATAGACCCAACGGTAGTGCCCTGTGAAACAACACATATTCAAGGTTCCACACGTAGCTTTTAATTGAAGAGCATTATAACTCCGTAATCAAAATCAACCACCAAGGAAAAAGAGAAATCAGAATTAAAAAAACAATAATTTACCTGTGTAGGGGTAGCCAGTTGCTTATTGCTAGATAGTTTTACAGCTGGGCTAGAGGGCCTCTGTAAGAGATTAAAAATCCGCCCACGTGCGTCACAATGTTGAAATCATGGCGTTCACAGAAAGACAAAAAATGCAAAAAACTGAACTCACCTCGCTAAAGCAGCATTCATATCCCACAAGGGGCAGTTTCAGACGCCAACACTTAAGAAAAGATAAGGCACAGATATAGACTGAAACTATTAAAAATGGCCCGGTTGGAAAATCCCATCAAAGGTAAAATCAAAAATTGATTCCAACCGGTACCCAAAAGAACTGCTTGACGTACATAAAGGTCGACGTAGAGAGTGACGCCAGGAGATCGGAAACTCGAGAAGCAGGCCACGCGAGAATACCCACTTCGAACATCTCGCTCCACCAATGAGTGCATGGCATGACAAGTCACATGTTCCTCTCAACAGTTCATACAAGGGAAATAGGCAATGGAAACCTGGAATTTTTATGTATAGGCATCTACCAAAAAAAAACTACTCAGAGTAGCCAAAAGAGCATTGTCATTAAGCCACTCCAACTAATAGAATTTCCTAATTATTCCGAGGCAATTAAGTAACTGCGCGCGATGCCTAACTTGACAACCAATCCAAAACAGTATGCGCTACGAAAGCCGGAACCACTGAAAGCCACCGACTTTACTTTCGAGGTGCTCACGCGCCAAATTCAATTTGTTCGAAATCGAAATCTGTTTAGCAACGCAAATTTTGTTTTATGTGTCTCGATCAAGATATCGTCGAAGTGAAGCCGGCCAGAATCTACGAGGGTTTTTCGCTAGTAAATATAAATGCGCTCGAAGCCATATGAATGGTGACGAATTCGGAGGCTATTTACGCACCGATATACGATCGCCAAAACGGTCCGTGACAATGCATTGTTTTCAAAATTCAGGGCGTTCAAGTTTAAGAAAAAAGCGTTAGTGTACACTACTGACCTATTTCTAATTTTTGTATTAATTTCAGATTAAGGAACAAAAATACAACTCTTTTGTCCATTATTTTCGTATGTTGTTTACTTTACAGGAAAAAAAAATAAAACCAATATTACATGCCCCTAGACTAGATATCAGAAAAAGTAATCCATGCATTTTTGTGAAAAGTTTTAAAATCTGATAATTATTCTCAAAACAAATTTTAAATTTTGCATTTTTCTTATCAAAATGCTCTTTGACAAAAACATTGTGTATTGAAAACGTGACAATATCAAAAAGCGCCGTAAATAATTGTCGTTTGGACTTTGTCAAGAATTACTCTGGTAAGGAAAAAGAAAAATAAAATATTCAATAAATTCGAAAAAATAAATATAATTAAAAGTTAATAACTATTTTAAGTAGAGTGCAAATCAAATATTAGTGTCTGCTTCAAATATATTTAATTTAAGTAATAAAAAAACTAATACTTTCTATATTTATTACCTACATTATATTAAACTAAAATCTAGAGTTAAGTAGGTACGAGGAATATCACCTTATTCTGTGACTATCAAAAAAAAATAAAATAAATATACACAGTGTATAAAATAACAGGAGAAATATAAAAATATATTTAATTAAATGTTCTTTGACAAAAAAATAAGTTGAATAACTATATATAATCACATCCTAAATAATCGAGATATTTATAGTTAGGGTAGACAATTTCACATTCTTAAAGAAAAATATGATACGCCATTGGTTATTTATCAGTTAGGGTTAATATAAAATCTTATACTCGAGAGAGAGACGTAATTAAATATTCAGGGTGTTATTTAAGTGTGTAGACAAATCTATTGGTTAAATTTGAGATGAAACTTCATGTAAACATAGTGTACTGGATTCCGTAATTTAGACAAATTATTAGGCGACAGAATCTAGGACAACCATGAATTCGTTGGTGTTATTAATACGCATTCATGATATTTAGATAAGAGTAACTGTTTAGAGGTTAAGTATATTATAGACAAACCCTGAAAGTGATTATTTATAGATGTACATTTATGTGCGAACAGAGAACACTTTCGGATTAGATTCCTATTAGTGTATTATTAAGTACTTATGTTTTACTAATAAAACCATAAAATTACGCGAGTTGTCTCCTTCAGTATGCAACGATACTGGCGAACCTAACAGAGAACATCACATGACGACAAAGCGGTACCAAGAAATGGGCTCCAGTCAGACGAAAGAAGAAGTTTTGTTGAATCAAGCAGGTAACAGTGGAGTGGCTCAGAATGCTGCTAAAGGAGTTTCAATGAGCGAACTTTTGGGAGTTGTAGCTTTCTGTGTAGCTGCCATAGCAGTTGTAGCGTACTGTATCTACCGAGTGAAGAAAGGCATGGAAAAGAAGATACGGAAGGAAATCAGATGGAGCGGAAAGAGAAAGTCTAATAATTATTGGAAGCTATAATTTTCAGTTTAATATTGTTAGTAGTATGGTAGAATTGAGTGAAATTATAGAATTATGTAAGAATTTAGAAAAATTTTACGAAAATATTAAGAAAGGGTCAAGAGAGGGTCGTGAAAGTTTAGCTAGAGTAAGTAAACTATCGATACACGTAGGAAAGTTAGAAAATAAATTTAGTAACCATAAAAAAGAGGTCAGCCTAGAGGCGGAGGCGCGGAAGACCCAGAGCAAAGTTTTAAAGAGCATTTTAGAGCAAGTAAGGATTATCTTACTAATTCGCGAATGATTATTAACCAAAGACAAGAAAGGGTAATTAGCCAAGGATAAACTTTAGGTAGAACTAGGATTAATAGTAATATAACAAGGTATGATTAAGGAATAGCGAATTAAGGACTATTGTGAAGGCAAGAAAGTATGGAAGTTTGAAAGACGCGGTAATAGCCGCGAAAGAGGAAGAACTGGTTAAAAACTGTAATTTTTCCCCCCGTCCTAATATATTTCACATGAGAGGTCGAGGTAATTTTAACAAATCCTATAGTCGTGGTAATCGCGGTAGACGCAATAGCAATATATTCAATAACCGTGGTAATCATAAAAGTGTAAGCCAAAGGTTTAATTTCGATCGACGACAGACATCGGAACCAAATCAGTATCAAGGACAAGGTCGGGGACGGTCTCTACTCCGACGACCTGTGCGAAACCGGGGAAATTTTCAAACATGTAGGTTTTATTTTGCCGACAGCACTGAAAATTTTACGAAAATAATAAACAGATAACAAATCGTAACAACCAGCAGTTTTTTCGAGGCTCATAATGTTAATAATTCAGAAGTATTTAATTTAAATATTAATGCATTAAATTACATAAGCATAAGGTATGGATTAAATATTGTCACCCGGATTAGATGAATGTCTGATACTGATTGATAAGTGAGTGAAGGAGTGGATGTTGTTGGTATTGTTGTAAAACCGGAAAATAATAGGATTCAATTTAGGAGAAGTTAAACTTCGGAATTTTCAACTAAAAGTAAAACGTCTATCTAATTATGGAGTAGGTAGTTTTGGCAAAAATAGTATTTCAGTCGAGCGTGTCGAGAGAGTACTAGATTTAGTTAACACAGCGTCAGTTAATAACGAGGAGAAATCTACGATTGAAAAGATGTGCGCTAAATTCGCGGATGTTTTTCACCTAGAAGGAGTTCCTCTAATGATCACAAATGTTTGTAAGCAAAAAATACGGTTGAATAAAGATGCACATCCAGTGTATGCTAAGCCATATAGGATACCACATGCACAGAAGGGTTAAATCCACAATCACATCGAAGGTATAATAGAAAATGCTAGATCGGAATGGTCATCACCGGTAATAATAGCACTTAAAAAAGCAGATAGGAATGGGGCTAAATCGACGAGGGTAGTTATAGATTATAGGTTGCTCAATAAGCAAATACAATATGACGAGAAATTTCCATTACCTATTATACCGAAATTTTAGATTCTTTGTCACGGGCAATATATTTTTCCCATTTGGATTTGGCTCAAGGATATTATCAGGTAGAACTACATCCAGAAAGTAGACCTTGATAGTTCAATGCGACAGAATCTAGGACAACCATGAATTCGTTGGTGTTATTAATAAGCATTCATGATATTTAGATAATAGTAATTGTTTAGAGGTTAAGTACAATATAGAGAAACCCTGAAAGTGATTATTTACAGATGCACATTTATGTGCGGTTAACAGAGAACACTTTACGATTAGATTCCTATTAGTGTATTATCACGTGCTTATGTTTTACTTATAAACCATAAAACAACGCGAGTTGTCTCTTTCAGTATGCAACGATACTGGCGAACCTAACAGAGAACAGCACAAAAAAAATTAAAAAGCGCAATGAGTATTCTCTCTCAATTTGGTACAACTAAATATCGCATGAAGTGAGAGCTTTTCGATATAATAAAGCTTGTTTATTTTTGCCCCTGGCGTGCATCTTTAGCAATATATTCAATAACCGTGGTAATTATAATAATATAAGGCAAAGGTTCAATTTCGATCGACAACAGACATTGCAACCAAATCAGTATCAAGGACAAGATCGGGGACGGTCTCTACTCCGACGACCTGTGCGAAATTGAGGAAATTTTCAAACATGTCGGATTTAATTCGCGAACAGCACGGAAAATGCCGAGGCTAATAAACAAACAACAAATCGTAACAATCAGCAGTTTTTCGAGGCTCATAATGTTAATAATTCAGAAGTATTTAATTTAAATATTAATGCATTAAATTACATAAGGGTAAGGTATGGATCAAGCGAGTTGTTATTTTTAGTTGATACCGAGGCGAGTATTAGATGCATTTTTGCTGAATATTTGAGTAAGCTTTACATTATAAACACAACTAAGAAAATAAATATAAAAGGAATTTCGGGTTAGTTTGGGTTAGTTAGTAGTAGAGGCAAGGTTCGACAAATATTTCGTTTATGATAAATGTCGAGACATTTAATAATGAATGAATGAATGAACTACACGAGTTGTCTCCTTCAGTAAGCAACGATACTTGCGAACCTAACAGAGGACATCACAAAAATGTCTCGTACCTTTGTAGCATCGCCACCCCCAAACCAACTAAGACTAGTATAGACTAACCGACAGAAACCCAAATTAATCATATTCCTAATACTAAATGTGAGCGTCAAAACATGTTACATTAAAATACTGTTTTAAGGCCCCAAACACACCCGGAGTTTCTTCTCCACTGCGGAAGTTATGCTAAAGGGTGGCTAGCAAGATTATTCACCGATATACTACAAAGAGGAAACATGCCTCATCTCCTAAAAAGGGAAAAAATCGTCGCCTTACTAAAACCTGGCAAACCTAGCAATGATCCTCAGAGTTACCGCCCTATAGCCCTACTTAGCATGATCTACAAGCTCCTCGAAAGACTCATATATAATATCATTAGCCAAACCATTCTTGAAAACTACCCCATAGAACAGGCAATCTTTCGACCAAACCGCAGCTGCACGGACCAAGTTTTTCTTTAACTAGTTATATAGAGGCCGGCTTCCAAAGAGAACTAAAAACATCGGTAGTGTTTGTCGACTTAACTGCAGCATACGACACTGTATGGAGGCAAGGACTAATCTTTAAATTCCTCCAAATCATACCCTGTCTAAAAACAGTTAACCTTATAGATCAAATGCTCAGTAACAGACCTTTTCAAGTTACTTTGGGCACTTTGAGTGTTAGCCCCACTACTTTTCAACCTATATATTCCGGGTATGCCTGCGACTACATCAAAAAAGTTTGGATAGGCCGAAGACTGGGAGATAGCCACACAAGACAAGAGCATGGTAGCCAGTGAGGAAGTACTGACTAGGGACATAGTAATTCTAGGAAATTATTTTAGTAAATGGAGGCTCCAACTCAGCTCAACTAAAACAGAGACCTCGTGTTTCCACCTTAATAATAAACTAGCCAACAAATAACTTAAGGTATACTTCGATAACAACAATAAAACTCCAAAATACCTAGGAGTAACCCTCGACAGAACCCTGACCTACAAAAAACATCTCACAAATACAGCTGCTAAAATTCGAACGAGGAATAACATTATTCAGAAACTCTGTGGTACCACATGGGGACATGATGGGGATCCGCAGCTTCTAATCTACGCTGCTCTGCTTTGGGGCTAGTATACTCCGCTGCAGAGTACTGCTCGCCAGCATGGCTTAATAGTGCTCACACCAAGAAAGTGGATGTAGAACTAAACCGCACAATGCGAATCATCTCGGGAACGCTAAAGTCCACTTTCACTCATTGGCTGCCCGTGCTGAGTCATATTCAACCACCACACCTGCGCAGAGAAAATGCACTAGCCAGGGGGTACAAGAACATCCAAGGGAACTTGCAGCTGCCCATTCACTCAATATCCGATGACATAGAACTTAATAGGCTACGGTCTAGACATCCTGCTCTCGCTAGGGCAAAAAGCTTACAAGATTCCGCCTTTACCCTCACCGAGGCATGGTGCACGAAATGGGAAGATAAGGCCCCAGATCACGCCCGAAATGTACTTAATCCAAACATGGTGTAGTCTCAACAGGATTAGAACAGGACACGGTCGATGTGCGGATTCGCTCCATAAATGGGGAAAAATACCCTCCCCACAGTGTGACTGTGGTGCCAACAGACAAACGGTCCACCACATTATACAGGAATGCCCTCTGTGATCCTACCCTGGCCATCCCACAGATTTTTTGAACGCGACCTACAGTGCAATTGAATATATTCTAGACCTAAGTGTATGTTTGTGGTTAATGTTATATATATTTGTGTATTTATATTTTATTTATATTACTGTCTTTCTCTCTGTAATTTGAAGGTGCCATACGCTAAATAAATAAATAAAGCCCCGAGCAATCATGTTTAACAAAAAACTACAGACAAAAATTCGTGTAAACATAGGACTGTTGCAAAATGAAGATAAGGAAATGTTTTTTCAAGAATTTAAAAAGGGCAATGAATATTCCCTCTCAATTTAGTACAACTAAATCGCATGAAGTGACAGTTTTTCGAGATAATAAAGCTTCTTCATTTTTTTCCCTGGTGTGCATGGGTAGTATTATTTATGGTAAAGCAAATACGATTGATTTTGTATTGTTGTTCTTTATTTTTGCACCAAATTTGCATCGTGCTTCTTTTCTTATGTTCACCATACTGCACTAATAACTTTGTTGTTTTATCTTAAGCTTAAAATACTATTGCAAATTAAATAACTCTGATAAATTACAAGAAAATTTACTAATTTGGGTTAAATCAATTCTCTTTTTAGTAAAGAAATCAATTTTCAACTTATCCAAATGCTTCATTTTTCTTTTGAAGGTCTACGTTTATACGAATTTTTTGTCTTAAAATAAACCAACGAAAATTTGTTTAAGCATTTACAACCACACCCCGTATAATATCGTGCAGAAGTGCATGAAAAGTTTTTGATTTAGTTTTGCCAAGAAAGTGTTGGCATTAAAAGAAAATACTTTCTATAAGACGTTGAAGATGGTCCTGAAAGTTTAATGATGATTTTCGGCAAAATCAGCAAAAAAATGTCTATAAATACTTCGAAAATACATCAATTTGATTGGAGAATTGGCTAGTGAACCTGAGATATGTGAGGCATTTCACACTTTAATTTTTTAGTACCATCTCCAATGAAAACAGAACTTCATTCCTGATATTTCCCCAGAAATCACCTCGAACGTCTAACTTTAACAATTTCGATATCCCCTAGTCAATTTCTAATTTTCTAAAACTACCCTCGATTCCTAATAATTGATCTTCTAAATGAAATTTTCGGTTAAACTGTTTGGGAATCTTGGACACTTTAACGTGCTCTTGACTCTCGAACCAATCGGCGTTCTGATTCAGAATGTCGTACCAGTCAGTGGCAAGTTCTCTAATAGGCTTTAGGGTTCCACCGTAGTCGGAAGGAAGGTAATCTGGACCGAAAATGTCTGCGATCTTTCCTGGGCTGCCATGAAGGTAAATCTGGAACAAATCAATTAGTCCATATTGTAGATTATGTTAGGGTTTTGTATCAGATAGTTTTGAGGAATATATGGAGTTCCTAGAAACTACAGCCAAAAAGAAAATATTGGTTTATATTCATTGCGATTATTTTTTAAATGGCAAATCAAAACTGGAAGATCAACTAACTCTATCAAACACCTTAGAGCAATCCGTAAATATAGTATCTAATTGGAGTTTGTTATCACTTCCCTATTTTTACCCTACAATATTGAATTTAATTCATAAAAGAATATTTGATTTACATCAATAGCTACGTTACGTCGAGAACAAGAAATATTCAATTTGATACGTCTAACCCTATTTCCACGGAGAGGTGTTACTTATCGCAATTTGCGAAAGCCATTTATTCCGTAAATCTAATTCAGCCGAATGGCAGCGACGCACTACTGTGCGATACAATAATTAAATTGAAGAATCCTATTGGCCCCGTTACTGGTCCATGTATGTGTGCAAATGGGAATTGATCGATTAAGATTGAAAAAAGGGCACTGGAGTTTAATTATTACATATTATCGCTACAAAGGAAATTAATTAATTATTAGGTATAGGATATATGCAATAGATAGCCACGCCATTTAATTCTCTCTAATCCACGGTGAAACGTTAATTATCTCAATTTACTCGGTAAATACAAAGGGTGTTGTCCAGGCGACATAATTACATTGAGGAATCATGTTAAACTTAGTGCAAGCATTGTTACTTACCGAATTTCGGATTTTGGCATGTAGAATCGGTTTCAAGGCTGATACCATTGTGCTCATCGTAGGTGGGGCGTTTATAATATGGATCTCTTTCATTCTAATGGTGTAGGCCTCTCGTAGTAAAACGATCACGGTTCTCAAAAATGGCCCGAACCATTTGGTAAGGTGGCCGGCCGAAAAATGCGCTGCGTCGAATATGGCGATATCGCCAGCGAAAATTATATCTGAGGATAAGATTAGTTCATCTGAAATATATACAAAAATATTATTATTATATTTCGATATAATCGATATCAAATAGTCCAAAAGGAGGTGATACGAAGAAAAGACTAATTTAGATAATCTCACACAACAACTGAGAGGAGAAATTAAGGATTTAAAAGGTGAGTCAATAAGCGTCTATCTAAACATTGGAAGGCAACCAAAATAATATTAAAAAGACTCATTAAGCACAAGCCGCCATTTAGAAAATTCTTCCTTTTCTGCCATTGTGATAAGGATGAAATACTTGCTCATCCAAAAAAAGGGATCCATTACACGTTATTACCATAAAAATAAAATTTTTAAAATCCTATACAGGGTGTTAAAAAAATTATTTTTTACAAAAATTGCCATTTTTCGTACTGTTTCTGTACAGAAAAATCGTACGATTTTTTTCATGTGAAAATCGAACTCCTCATACCCAAATACCCCTTTCTAAAATACCCACTTCAAAATCTCAATTTTTCGAAAAATATTTTTCAAAATATTTTGTTCGTTTTTTTACGGAAATAGTTAGAGGGATCCATTTACATGTTACTAACATACAAATATATTTTTAAAATGATGTACAGGGTGTTACAAAATAAAATTTTACAAAAATTACAATTTTTTGAATATATTTCGTTACAGAAAAAGCGTACGATTTTTTAGATGGAAAAATCGAACTTCCCGCACCCAAATACCCCTCTCTAAAGTACCCA
>MU183378.1:138577-175529 GCA_016904865.1 Pissodes strobi | reverse complement strand
AAAGTCGGTGGTTTTCAGTGGTTCCGGCTTTCGTAGCGCATACGCAAAGAGAGATCGACAGGAGATATATTGGCCTATGTCACTCATATATGGAGTAGGGCAATTGAAAACTACGGAGAGTCTCGAGCGATTGCGTTGGATATTTCAAAGGCATTCGACAGAGTTTGGCATGACGGACTGCTCAACAAACTGCCGTCCTTGGGACTGCCCGCCTCTCTCTGCAGCTGGCTGGCCAGTTTTCTTAAGAACCGATCCCTACACGTTGCAGTCGATGGACACATCTCGGACACATTCACCATCAACGCGGGCGTGCCTCAGGGCGCAATACTTTCACCAACTCTGTTCCTCATCTATATTAATGACCTGCTGACCGAAACAAATAATCCTGTTTACAGTTTTGCAGATGACAGTACCCTTGTCTCCCACTTTAGATCAGAAAAACCCTTACCAGCGACTGAGACTCATCACCGCAGACAGGAGCAGATTACAGCAATTAATCAAGACCTGGAGAAAGTTCAAACTTGGGGCGACCGAAATTTGGTCCAGTTCAATGCAGCAAAGACCCAAGCAGCAACGTTTACTAAGAGGGCCAATACAGCGGGCCCTGACATCATTATGGCAGGATCGACCATTCCTTCATCCTCGTCAATCGGGCTGCTGGGTGTCTCGGTCAACAGCAATATGTCATGGCATGACCATGTTGCTAACATCGCAAAATCAGCCTCCCAGAAGCTTCGTGCGCTATTTCGCAACAAAAAACTCTATACACCGCAGCAGTTGCTCTTGCTGTACAAAGCGCAAATAAGACCGTGCTTAGAATATTGCTCACATATCTGGGGTGCCGCATCAAAGCATACCCTAAAGCTGCTGGATTCCATTCAGAAGAGGGCTGTGCGTCTCGTCGGCGATCCGGAGTTGATCCGGAATCTGGATAGTCTGGAACATCGCAGACATGTGGCCGAGATGTCTCTGTTTTACAGATACTTTCACGGCAGATGTTCCCAGGATTTGGCCCGCATAATCCCGCCCCTGGCAACTCCTGTCAGACAGTCCCGACAGACGGCAGGAGCGCACCAGTTCGTCGTACAACTAGAAACACCTAGAACATCGCTTTACCAGAACTCCTTTGTCTGGCGCACAGCATCACTGTGGAACTCACTTCCAGGACATCTGTTTCCCACTAATTACAACCTACAAATATTCAAGAACCGTGTCAATCAACATCTTCGCACACACACCGCTCGTCGAGCGCCATAGGATCTACCTTTAGTGTGTGTGCCACTGCCATAAAAAAAAAAAAATAAGAAAATCGTGTTGCAAAATAAAAAATATTTTGTGTTTATGGCCCCAACTTATTAATAAATAAAAAAATATTTTTGGCTTTAAATATACACTAATATATTTCTTTTATAATACATATTCTTACTGTACAATAAACAAATCTCTATACAAATTATGTTATATCATTTTTTACATATTGAGCATTTTTATAGTTTTTTTAGTCTTAGGGTAAAGAACGTTTTCTATTTTTATTTTTATCCTATCTTGACAATCAGAAATCAACCTTTTCTAAATAAATTATTAAAAAATATCATTGATACTGCAAAATAATACTCTTGTGGTGGCTATTAATTAATACATTATTTGGAAGCTGAAGGGAAAAAAAAAGTATCGAAAAAGTGAGTGCGAAAAAATAATATGATTAACAGAGTGATTACTGAAATAAATTAAAAGCTTCTGTATGTAATGCATATATGAATTTATCTTAAGTAACAGTATACCTAACTGTCACCCAAATTATTAGCTGTAATTATTTGGCATCCTAATCAAATCAATGATATAAAGCGAGGCATGGTGTGTGGACAAAATGTTGCTGCAAGAAAGTAAACAGGTCATTTCTACAATAAAAGAGAATATTATATGCAAAAATAATACGAGATTTAAAGGAACAGGCCAAATTTGTATGAGATATCGCTTCTGGACAAACATTACCATGGCTGAGCGACTTTATCATATAATATATTTCCCATATAATCCGCGATGATTAAAAATGGACCAACATTGAAATATTCTAAAAAATATCAACATCGTTTGGTTGTCCTCGTTATAACGTTATTTTAAGTCGGCTTTCCCTTTAAAAGATATCGAATTTTTTATTTATTATTTTTCCTCCCAAAAGTTATATTCGAGGAAATACAAAATATATCATTCTCATTTGCATATGCAGTCATGCAAGTGCAAGTTGTAGCACATTGACCGAGTAAGCGAGCACCGAAAATGACTTAATTTGGACGTTTTCTAAACGTTATTTGAATGACGATAAATCAAACTCTGCAACTTAAGACGTTAGTCTGGAGTCGTAATAATGCCACCTTAATGCTTGGATAGTGATTACAAGAGAAACGCCAATTTTTCAACAGCTTCAACTCCGGTTGATCAGGAACGATATCACATTGGTGGGATACTTTGGATATTAATTTTTGATTTTACATGAATTTTGCAATAAGTTAATAATGAATAATCTCTTCAGTTCGTTACGCTGCTCGTTGTAATCTGGCAGTGTTGTATGCACGGTCCAGCCTCTTTAGTTGCTTTAGCGGTGTAGCCAGGACGTTTTCTATCCAGTCCACGTCCGGAGCTACGTATCCTCCGATCTGGCCTTGTTGTTTGCATCCGGTATCCCACGAGTATATTCCACTTAGAGTGTAACGTCCGTATTCGTCTGCGCATGCTAAAGCACTTCCATAGTCAACCTGTAAAGTAAAAAGTAAATACTATAAGTGGAGGCCGGTAAAATTGCAAAATTCGAAGAAGGAATAGCAATAATGGTCGTGTCGTCGGCGAAAGTGTATCCACCTCCGAATTCTGTTATGGAACTATTAATTAATTATGTGCTTAATAGAACTGTATATATTTTAAATCTTAGTCTTTTGGCAAACCCCTCGGATAATTGCGATTTAAAACATAACCAATTAAGATCGGAAACTGCGGTTTTCAGTGACCAATAGTGAAAGAACGACCCTATAAATCCTAAAAATTTGAGACAATAATAATTGGTTTCGCATTTTTTATAGCAATGAAGAACGTCAAGAACCAAGATCAGCATTGTTTTGTGTGAGGCTATAACTTCCCCATTGTGTTCTGTACTTACCTTACATTGGTCCACATCTGAAAACCCGCAAAGCGTGTTGGTATTGTAGTTTGGCAGTGATCTTTGAAAATGTTCACCCATCACTTGTTGACATTGTGCAACATCCATAATGTTCAAGTCTATTTTGTGCATCAGCGCGTTTCTTGCATGTACTAAAATAAAGCAATTAGCCAATATATATTCCATTAAAAGCAATATAATATATACAGTCCATTCGCGCATTATGACTAACTATATGCTTTCAGTTTGAGGCGGAAAAACGGAAGGGAAATCTGTTGTTTCAGATATACGGGCTTGTACTCCTGGATAATGTGCCCAGTGGTTTAGAACTCGGCCTTACAGTCACATATTGGAAATGGAGTTTTACCCATTGATACAGGGAGGAGCCATATCTCCCAACGCCAGTCAGAATCCTGTTTAGGGTGGTCCAGTTTTGCATGATCAGATCAAATCCTGGAAGAAAGGAAGCTGCACTGTGTAAAGAAGGGCGTCTAATAGAGTGTGGGATATTCCTAACGGCTGAGAAGAGACGGCGAGAGAGGCAATTTCATAGAAATAGCTTCACTAAGTAACGGATGACGTATTAAACTCTGATATGATGCTGACCAGCAGTTCCGAGGGAAAGTAGAGAAAGGGCTTAGTGGGTCGGTTTTGCCAGGGTCCCACACTACCCAGAACAGTGACCAGTCATTGTTAGGTCCCCTATTCCCTATTTGGCTGGTTATGACCTCTATGTAATTTCTTGTGCTATATATAGATTATGTGGACTTCCTGGATATTGCATATGAGACAGTCATTAAATTGGAGTATGAGGGAAATATAATAAAAGATCCACAGACTTTTGCTAATATTTTTGAGGAGCATGTTTCGAGGTCGAACCTGGAACCATTTTGACCCTGATTTGTCCGAAGTATTGACATTTTGATGATTTCATTTCTGAAAATGTTATAAAACTGGTAAACAAGTTAAACAACATCAACTTATTGAGGATAGATAACGTCTCAACAAGATAATGCTGAACTAATTCTCTTCATCTCGAATTTAATATAAATTCATCAGTGTGCATTGGAGAGTTTCCAATTGACTGGAAAATTGGAACAGTTTCTCCAATATGTTAAAAGAAAAGCTCATATGATTATCGTCCAGTTTCTGCAGCAAGTACCTTGAGTAAGATTATTGGAAAGTGCGCATATGACAGAATGATGTTCTTTATTCGAAGGTATCAGAATGGCTTGCTTCTATCTAGATGATTTCATGGTTACGTGAGGTTCGTCTACAGATCTTTGGAACATGAGAGGTATGTGGGTGCATTCGATGTTTTGGATGTGGATCTAGTATTATATGAGAAACTGCATGCATGAAGTTTTAGGGGTGGTTTTTCCAATTGGATAGATCATGGCACAACTTGAAGTTCCACAAGGTTCGATTTTGGATCGTTTTGAATTCCTATTATTAGCCAACGATTTCACAATGGGAGTAAGTGTGAAAACTACAGAGGAGATTCAGATTTTGATATTCTCAATGGCAATTGCTCAACTGAAAACAGTTTCGAGAAATCATATAGAATCAAATGCGGATGGATGAGGACACCTGCATTACTGACCAAGGAGTAGACTATTTGAAGAGAAACACAAGCTCCAAGTTGAAAATGAATATGTTTTACTTACATTGCAAAATTCTCTTTCCCCATCCGGTCGCCAGGCAATTCTGAGTAGGAATCAAATTCGGTTCTGGCAAGCATATTTGTCCGATATTCTTTGTGAACCTCAAGTTTTCTTCCAGGACCAATACGGCTAAGTCGTTTTGCAGCGAACCGGCCTTGAAGTCCGGGTGTCGTAAAATGGCAACTACTTTAACTATTTGGAAAGGCAATGGTTCCTCGTCGATGCCCAACTTCCACTCTCCACCTTTGATTAGTACGTCCGATGTCTCCAGCCTATATATTAGGTAAAATTTAAAAAATAATTCATTAACAACAAAATTCTGGGTTACGATGAAAGTATTCTTACCCTTCGACACAATGTGCCGCCGTTAAAACAGCATTTCTTCTGATAATGGCGCCTCCACACAATAAACTTCGGTTTGAATTTCTCAATACCATTGCTTGCCATGAAATTTCGGCAAAATCAGCATCTATTGGACCTTGTCCCGGCGGACTCGAATTCTTAATTGAAAAATATAATACATTAAAATATTTATGAGCCAAATTGTAATTACACGTGTAAATATTAATCTGCAGTGTTAGATAGCAACAGTTTCTTTTGCATATAGAGTAATCGTCGGAAGTATTCTACTGCCACTAAGAAAAATGTGTAATGGAAGTTGTAGAAAAATGTCACGCAACCATCTATACAGAACATACGAAAGGTTGAATTTCGCTAAAGAGTAATATGCATGGTGTTTTCATATATTCTGAGCCCCACTATAGCTTGCATTTTTAAAGACAGTATTGATAAGCTTTTCTGTAAATCGCAAAACTCATATGTAGCTAATGAATATCGCAAAACTTATCTCATATTCTCTGGAAGGTCCACCTTGTACTGATTTCAGATATCCCAGCTTTAACATATTTACCTTCAATACAATCCATGTCATAAAATCAATTCGTTGAGAGGGAATTATTTCTCACACATCGGCCTTGTGGCACATTTAAAAAAAAAATGTTAAAGATGAAGCTAGTAAAGCTAAGATATCTTAAACTATTCAACATGAAGACCACCCAATGAATGGAAATATTGAACATATACAGGGTGTTGCATTTAGAAGAAAAATGAGCATTTTCCCATAACTGCTCGTTTGTGTTATAGGGTAATAAATACTGACAATTCTAATAAAAAGCTTATCTATCTCCAAAAAATAAAAGTCTGGATGGTGCCCCAAGATACACCTGGCATCTTTTTTTTATTCTGCGAGACTCTTCTTAATAAGACTGTATTTGATCAAAGACAAAATACTTACAACTCCGATTACAAAATAGTGCCGTACTAAGAGGCAATAATTCTGATGGTCATTTATGGTATAAATTCAGTATCCCGAGTATAATATTGTTATTTCGCTCGAACCGGTTGGCCGAATGCTATTTTTTCAATTGGTGGAAAGCGTTTTAATATACCACTTAAAAACTGTAATATTTAAGGTGGTACAAATGGAAATGTCTACGGGCTTTCAGCTTCGCCATTATTGACTCTTGTCTAGTTGTTTTGAATTTTTTTCTTCTGTTGGTCTTTCTAAATTTGTTAATTTTTTATATTTAATTTTATAACCTAAGTGACTTACATCGACGTGTGTAATATGAATCAGAACATTTAATTGAATTGAGCCTAAATTACGAAGGCGTGGAAGCGTCTCAAGATAAAATATTTTTTAAATTTTGACTTAAAGGTTAAAATTTTCGAAAGCTTCGAGTAGTAGATCCAAATTTAGGAAATTTCCACCTTACACGTCATAAGCGTGTTAATATACCGCTTAAAAACTATAATAATTAAGATGGTACATATCGAAATGCCTACGGGTTTTTAGATGTTTGTATAAATTTTTTTCTCAAATTCTCTATAATTGACTCTTATCTAGTTGTAGATATGTTCTATATTGTTGCGGAGGATTCATGTTTTACCTTACAAATGTTTCGGTTTTCTCTCCACTTAGAGCCGCTTGCTCTGGGTCCAGGGTGTAAACTGCACAAGTGCTAGTTTATTTTTATTTTTTTTTTGTTTTGAATTTTATTCTTGTGTTGGTCTTTCCAAATATGTTCAATTTTTAGATTTAATTTTATAACTTAAGTAGCTTACATCGAGGTGTGTAATATAAATCAAAACATTTAATTGAATTGAGGCTAAATTACGAAACTGTGCAAGAGCCTCAATATAAAATATTTTTTAAAAATTTGACTTAAAGATCAAAATTTCCGAAAACTTCGAGTAGTAGATCCAATTTTAGGAAATTTTCGACATATACGTCGAAATTTAGTACCAAATATATAGTAAAACTTCGACTTGTAAATCGAAATTTACCAATATTTGGGCTTATAAGTAAACACCTAAAAACCTTGAATTGTATATAAGTCAAAATTAAATTTCGACAACAAAACTTTGAGTTTTAAATGAAAATTTTTGACTTATAAGTCAAAATATAGCAACATTACAACTTATTAATCAATATTTAACAAAGCTTTCACTCGGAAGTAAATATTTAACAATACTTGGTATTATAGATTAAAATTCAACAAAACTTTGACATATATCGAAATAAATTTTGACTTATAAGTCGATGTGTTGTTAAATTTAACAATACTTGTACTTATAAATAGACATTTGTCAAAACTTCGAATTATTAGTCGAAGCTTCGTTATATTTCGACATTCAACATAATTCAAAGTTTAGCAAATTTTTTACTTGTAAGTCAAAATTTAGCAACGCTACGAATATAAACCAACATCTAACAAAACTTCGACGTGTAAATTGATATTTAACTTTACTTCGACTTATAAGCTAAAATCTAACAAAACTTTAACTTACGCTACGGTCCCAGTAATTTTGACCCGTAAGTCAAAATTTAACAATACATCGTCATATAGTTTAAAACTTGATAAAACTTTGACATGTATCGAAATAAATTTTGACCCAGAAGTCTAAGTTTTGCTAAATTTTGAGTTCTAAGTCAAAGTGTTACACTACAAATTGATAAGTCCAAACTGAATAAAACTTCGACTTGTAAGTCGAAATTTAACAATAATTGGACTTATAAATAGACATTTGCCAAAGCTTCGAATTATAAGTCAAAATTTCGATATATTTCGAATTATAATTCGAAGTTTAAGAGCACTTTGAGCTTTAAGCCAAGAAGTAGCAAATTTTTGACTTATAAGACAAAATTTAGCAACACTACGATTATAAGTCAAAATCTAACAAAACTCTACTTATAAGCTAAAATTTAACAAAACTTTAACTGCTACAATTACAGCACTCTTGACTTGTTTTAATATAGTTTGCAGAGCTTTAAAAGAAAATTGTTCTACTTCTTTAGTTTTTATTTGTTTGTTTCTTTTTTTCGTTCGTTGTTGTTAATGTGAAATATCTCTATAACCTGCGTTAATTTTTTTCTTTGGTTTCACTGTAAATGTGAACTGTAAGTGGCAATTTTCACTTATAAGTCGAAATTTAACGAAATTTATTTCGACATATTTTATGCAAAGATTTTGTTAGTTTAAATTTATAAGGTGAAGTATTTTTTGACTTATTCGTCGTAATGTTGCTCAATTTGACCTGTAAGTCGACATTTTCACTTATAAAGAGAATTTTTCTTATCTCTAGGGCAGTTTTTATAAATAAATAAAACTTCAACTTATAAATCGAAATTTAACAAAATCTAAACTTAAACTACAACTTATAAGTCAAAATTGTATAAAACGTCGTTTTGTAAATCCAAATTTATTAATACGTCGGGGGACATTTAACAAAACCTCAAACTATGTAAGTCGAAGTTTCGTTAAATTTCGACTTATATGTGTGAAAACTTCGACTAACAGGTCAAATTTAGCAACATTGCGATGAATAAGTCAAATACTTCATAAGTCGAAAATGAACAAAACGTCGACTTTGAAGTCCAAATTTATCAATATGGCGGTTTATAAGTGAACATTTAACAGGTCAAATTTAGCAACACTACGACGAAGGAGTCAAATAATACTTCATCTAATAAAGTTAAACTTAACAAGACTCTGCCATAGGCCGAAATGGAATTTTATTTATAAGTTTTGTTAAATTTTAATTTATAAGTCGAAGAGTTATGCTACAACTTACAAGTAGAAATTTAACAATACTTGGGCTTATAAGTAGACATTTGTCAAAACTTCGAATTATGTATAAGTTAGAATTTCATTAAGTTTCAATTTTTAGTTCGAAATTTAATAAAACTTTGAGCTTTAAGTCGAAATCTGGCAAATTATAGAGGTATAAATCAAAATTGACCAATATTACGACTTATAAGTCAAATTCTGACAAAACTTCGACTTGTAAGTTGATATTTAAATGTGCTTCAATTTATAAGTCAAATTTTAACAAAACTTCGACTTATAAGTCAAAATTTAAGAGAACTTTGATCTTAATGTCGAAGTTGAACAAAACTTTCATTCGTTTCGTTATATTTCGACTTATAATTCGCAGTTTAAGAGCACTCTGAGCTTTAAACTAAAAGTAGCATGTTTTCGACTTTTAAGTCAAAATTTAGCAACACTACGATTATAAGCCAAAATCTAACAAGACTTCAACTTATAAATTGATATATAACTTTACTTCTACTTATAAGCTAAAATTTAACAAAATTTTAACTTATAAGTAGAAAAATTTTATCTTCCAGTACTCTTGACTTGTTTCATGATAGTTTGCAGAACTTTAAAAGAAAATTGTTTTGCTGCTATAGTTTTTATTTGTTTGTTGTTGTTAATATGAAATATTTATACAACCTGCGTTAATTTTTTTCCTTTTGTTTCACTGTCTCGTAATTGGGTTTTTATCTTTAGGGCAGTTTTTGTTAATAAATAAATAAACCATCGACTTATAAATCGAAATATAACAAAATTTCGACTCACACTAAAACTTATAAGTCGAAATTGGAGAAAGCTTCGACTTTTAAGTCCGAATTTTGATTAGACGACTAACCAAACTAACCAAATCTACTAAAACTCATTAAAACATATCTAAACCAGCTCAAGTAAGTAAAGTAACTTGAGATTAAGTGAAAGTAACCGGAAACTTCAAACTATATACGTCGAAGTTTCGTTAAATTTCGACTTATAAGTGAAATTTTCGGCTTACAGGCTTACAGGTCAAATTTAGCAACGTCATGACGAATAAGTCAAACAATACTTCATCTTATAAATTTAAACTTAGCAAAACTTTGCATATGTCGAAATAAATTTTAACTTATAAGTCGAGATTTCATTAAATTTCGACTTATATGTGAAAATTTCGACTAACAGGTCAAACTCAGCAACATTATGACCAATAAGTCAAATACTTCACATACTACTATAAGTAATTGAATAAAACGTCGACTTTTAAGTCCGAATTTATCAATACGTCGGTTTATAACTGGACATTTAACAAGTCAAGTTTAGCAACAAACATTACGGCGAGTAAGTCAAACAATACTTCATCTTATATAGTTCGTCTTATAGGTTAAAACTTAACAAAACTAGCCCCATATGTCGAAATACATTTTTACTTATAAGTTGTGTTAAATTTGAATTTATAAGTCGAAGCGTTACACTACAACTTACAAGTCATAATTTAATAATATTTGGGTGAGTAGTGGGTTATAAGTAGACATTTATAAAAACTTCGAATTATGTATAAGTGGACGTTTTATTAAATTTCAACTTTTAATTCGAAATTTAAGAAAACTAAACTTTAAGTCAAAATTGACCAATATTAGGACTTATAAGTCAAAATCTGACAAAACTTCGACTTGTAAGTCAAAGTATTGTCTTCGACTTATAAGTCAAAGTTTAAGAGAACTTTGACTTTCATATCAAAATTGAACAAAACTTACGTTGTTTTACTGCCTTGTAAATTTGACCTATAAGTCAAAATTTTCACTTGTAAGTCGAAATTTATCCAAATTTCGTATTATAAGCTAAAATTTATTTCGACACATGCAAACTGTTGTTAAGTTTAAATTTATAAGATGTGGTACTTTTTTACTTATACAATACGTCAAACAATACTTCACCTTATAAATTTAAACGTAACAGAACTCTGCATACGTCGAAATAAATGTTAACTTATAAGCCGTAATTTCGATAAATTTTGACTTAAAGATGAAAATTTGGACCTAAAGGTCAAATTTAGCGACATTGCGACGAATAAGTCAAATACGTTATATATACTACATAAGTCGAAATTGAATAATGCGTCGACTTTTAAGTTAAAATTTCAAATCAATACGTCGGCTTATAAGTGGACATTTGACAGGTCAAATTTAGAAACATTACCATATATCGAAATGGATTTTTATTTATTAGTCAAAGCGTTACATTACAACTTACAAGTCAAAATTTAACAATACTTGAGCTTATAAGTAGGTAGACATTTATTAAAACTTTGATTTATGTATAAGTCGAAGATTCATTAAATTTCAACTTTTAATTCGAAATTTAACAAAGCTTTGAGCTTTTGCGAATTTTAGAGTTATAAGTAACATTGATCAATATTACGACTTATAAGTCAAAATTTAACAACACTTCGACTTGCAAGTTGATATTTAAATATGCTTCAAATTATAAATCAAAATTTAACAAAACTTCGACGTACATGTCAAAATCGACCAAAACTTCGAGATTTGTTAAATATCAACTTATAAGTCAAAGTATTGTTAAAATTCGATTTATAAGTCGGATTGTTACGAAATTTTGACCTATAAGTCGAACATTTATTAAGTTTTGGTTTAAAATTCAAAGTTTTCGTAAATTGCAACATGCAAGATGAAATCTATGATATGTTTTGTGACCCTTTCGCGCATTTGTACAAAATAATCATGCACATATAACTAATAAATTATTATGAATAATTCAGGGAAATTAGGCATATTCTATCATAAGTGAAGTAGATAAGTATGCTAGCGGAAAAAATATTAACTCTTATGTCATGTACCCCAAGAACGTGCATATCAATTCTTGATAAATTAATAGCAGAAAAAAAAAGGTTTTGGCTGCCATTCTTCAATATATGAAGAAACTATCTGATTAGGAGCAACGTGTCATAGAGGCTTAAGATAATTTATATGGTGTGCCCAGATTTGGTGCTTGATTTAATGGGATCTCGGGGTAATAATTAGTATTATTCCGAGAATTTTCTCGAATCCAAATTAACCCAAAAGAAGGTTTCTGAATATTAATCAGAAATTTAGTAATTTTGAAAGAAGTTTTGGGAATTCTGAATCCGAAAAGCATGCGAAGCATAATGAAAATCATCATCTAGTATTTTTATGGATATGATGGACTTTGCAAGGTTGCCGAGGTGTTATATTTATCTTAAAAAACCAGTTTATCGTTTTCTTTTAAATAGATCTTTTCTTAAAATGTAAGTCGTAAGAAGAAAGGATGGTTCAAGAACCTCGAAGCCTCGAAAATATGAATCTGATTAAATATTTAGAGTTGTATAAACATTTTACAGATTTAAAATAAAGGCATTCAAAAATACAATATTAGAGCAGATTCTTAAAATTTCTTCAAAATATCTCGCATTTCCAGATAGTTATAATGATAGGGTGGAAAGGTTTCAGTTAGCAATAAAATTATCTAAAACTTCATTGTTTTATTTTCGAATTCTCAATATATCTATAATCAATTCTGGACACACTGCATATAGACATCAAGATATCAATCAGATATCCCATTTTGAAAGCGCTAACAAGATATCAGAAGCTGCTAAGAAGGCATTGCCATATGGGGAGTTTGCACTATCAATTTCCCAAAAAGGATACTGATTATCCATGAACGCAAAAGAATACTCATGCAATATTAAATGAGGAAGATAAAACATAAATATATGATACTTAAGAAAATTTAAATGTTACCAGATTCCTGATGCCACACTCTTCACCTGCTCTTTTTGTCCTAGGTTTTCTCGAACCGCTCGATCTGGATATTCGATTGTACTCAGCTGGAAATAACAAAATGCAACATAGAATATTATCCACTTTTTATAAATTTTAATTTACAGACAAAGTTGCCAATACTAGATCGATGGACTGGTTAATCCGCAAGTACTACTACCAGGGTCCCTGGGACCCAAGCATTTATTGTTTTCAAATATGGATTCTGAAGAGAGCGAAGAATTATTTATTGATCACGACTGTGTAAATAGTGTAAGTGATTGTAGTTTGTCTTTGGACGTTGAATAACCACTGAGCGCTTTTGTGAAAAAAACAGACCAACGTTCTGGAATCGGATAAGAGCACGTGAGATGATGAATGTTGATGGAGATCAATTGAAATTGCAAAAGCAGCTATGGAAAAAATAACACTTTCAAATGGGCTAAAGCAACAAAACCCCACGACGCAACATTATTATGGTTCAATGAGGGTTACAAGAACCATATGGAATCAACCCACCCCCACTTGAAGATTAGAACTTACTTGTCGCGGAGGATATGATAGAAATAATTGCACTGTGTTACTATATTTGAGTAGTATTGTTATAGCATCCTACACCTTCCGATTCCAAGGTTCCATTCTCTTTGGTCTTCCCAGTTCCCTGGCCGTAGATTACGCTCAGACATTGCTTGCTCTATTCCCCCCATCCATTTTTTTTGGTCTACCTCTTTTTGTTCTTTCTGTTGGCATCCATTTCATGGGTATAGGTTCTTCGCCCATTCCTTCGACGTGTCCATACCATCTTAGTTGTCGTTTGTGTATTTCCTCTATAATGGTTGTTGGCACCTTTATTATTTCTCGTAAGTGTTCAGTCCTAATTTGTTCGAGCCTTGACTTGCCAGCAGATCTTCACCAGTAATCTATTTCTAGTGCTAATAGCCGACGTTCCAGGGCTTTGTTTATCTGCCATGTTTCGCTTCGCATCCATATAGGGTTATGTTCAAGAACACTGTATTGTACAGGAGGTGTTTTCATTCTCGAGATATGCATTTGGACCAAAGCAAAGAATGGAGTTTAGATAGCCGATTACTTGTTTTCCCTTCATAACTCGATGTTCAATTTATTTTCCTGTTCGTCTTTTTTCTTTAATTTTTGTCCCTAGGTAGGTATATGCATTAGAAGCATCTATGGTCTCTTGTTGATCAAATTCAAGATCATCCATTTTATCTCCCCCAATTCGAAGACACTGCGTTTTTGTTTGATTAACTGATAAGCCACATTCCTCGTAGTGTTTGAATAGTCTTTGAGTCATGAACTCTAAGTCTTCCTTATCCTGCGCAATAGCCACCTGTTCGTTCGCAAAGTGAAGGGTATATAGGTATTGTGTCTTCATTCAGTTGTATGCCCATTCCACTGCATGATCTCCGCCAGTTTTTCAATACTTCGTTTAAATATTTTTTAAAAAATATGGGGTGAGGCAGCATCCCTGTCTCAGACACTTTGTAACTTCGAAGCTATCTGACAGATAGCTTAACTTGGATAGCTGTTATGACATTGTTATTTATGGGGGATTGCCAAAGTTCTTGTATCCGTACGGAATCATAGGCCTTTACCAAGTCCACGAATAGTAGGTGTACTTCACGATTCCTTGCTACTATCTTCTCATTAAGCTGCACCATCGTAAAACATGGTTGCTACACGATCTGCCAGCGAGAAACCCCGCCTGGGTTCATGCTCTTCCTCTACTACATCCCTCAATATTTTTCCATACAAACGGCTCATGGTGCCTGTGACCCGTATGCATCTGTAGTTTCCACATTTATCCCTTGGACCTCTCGCATGAATTGGTGTTATCTAGGCTTCTTTCCAGCTACTTAGTATGTTTCCCCATTTATGTATCTGGTGAACAACTCTCTGAAAGGAGTGATTAGTTTGGTGGTTCCATTTTTTAAATAGCATAATTCAAATAAATATTGCCCCAAATTAGCTGTAGGTAATTTTTATACGTCTAGTTTAATGTTACCTTACAATCTACTTTTTAAGCCTAATTTTATAACGCAAGAAGCAGATATCTAGTGAAAACCTGTTTAATGGCCTCATAGATTACCTGATTTCTCCCTACTGGGCTTCGTCCGATAGTTCCAAGAAATAATTTTAATTTCATCATGGAATACAGAAAGTTATTACAACCCATTTTAAAATAAGGTTATTTTACCTCCTCATTTTGCCCAACCCCAAATCTGGATTGCAAGAAGGGGTTATATTAAGTGGCCACCATGGTCACCTGATTTGACACCTTTAAACTTTTTTCCATGGGGTCATTTGAAATCTGAAATATATGCTACCCAGGCTGAACCTTTGGAAAATTTGCGAAATTTTATACCAAGTTACGTATCGTAAGACATAATTTATTTTGTTGTATGGATGTAAATTAAATGGCGGTCATTTCCAGCATTTGATCAATTGATCACAAAAGCATCTGGAAGTGTATTTACCTTTTTTAAGAAAAAAATGGCAAATAAAGGAACCTTGCAAAAAGGAACCCTTTGCAATTCGAAGGGCGAAACTCACATCCATTTTAAAATCTGTAGCTCCTCTAATTGATTAATTATTAACTAAAAACACTTTTTCCCGCAAATTTTGACAAGTAAGTTGTCATCACTCGGCACCCTTTCCAATTGAAAATGTTTAGGGATTGAAGTTGAAGGGTTGAAAATACAATTAAAATTTGGTCCCCCTAAAAAAGCGCTATTCCAGATTTTCATTTTAAATACCAAAACTCGAGGTGCATATTTTTTGTTGGGTCACCTTGTATACTAATATAATATAATAAATACTCAATATGGAAATCTCTCAAGATTTATGGCCAAGCCAAGTGCCTAATAAAACCAACCGTTATGTAACGACTCCATCGATTACGTGTTTTCTATAATTTAATACATTATTATACATTCTCTTCTTTTTAATTAGTTTTTTTTTTATTTCGTTTTTTCATTTTCAAGGTCATTTTAAGCGACGCTACCTGGCTATTTGTCATTTTTCAAGGTCAATTATTGTGATAGTGCCCCTTAAGCGATATTCTCTCTTTGTTTTTTAGACACTTTATAATAATATAATATATATGCTAATCAGTAAGGTTATTTGACGTTAATGGGTCGGGTCATTGAGGGATTTATCGTAAATATTCAAATAAAATTCCGGTGAATGTATTTTCAAAACAGGTTTATTAAAAATTCATCTTGATACGTTGTAATAAATTAATTTTAATAACACACAAACGAATATAATGTAAAAAACTGTACAGCCATAATATTATTCTATGTAATTATTTACTAAAGTTTATTTTTACATTTTAAACTTAAGGGGCAAAGAGGCGTTTGTGAGACTCCTAATATGCGGTTTAATGATTTTCGTCTTGTTTTCTCTACTTATTTTCATTATTCCCCGACTTCTGATGCTAATTTTTCTTGATTGGCCATAATTAATAATTTATTTTTTTAATAATTTTAAGATTCATTCAACCCTTTAACCCCAATTTATTCTCATTTAAGCTACATATTAGAAGTCCACAAACTAAGGGATAATTTGGCAGTATAAATAGATTTTTTAACACATTTTATTACTTGAAAAATGACAAATAGTTTGTATTTATTTTTAAATAACATCTGTAATTAAATAAGAAAATGGCACTTGCGAACCCAACATTTTCAAATTATACTGTCAATTTGGTTTACGATACAAATTTACTGGCCAAGCTTTTTTGTACATTTTAATTTGGTATCGAAAATTTTACAAAATATGACAGGATAAAATAGATTTAGCGAATTAAAATAGCAATTTGCCTTACTATACCAAGTGCCGGAACACATTTTTAACTTACATTTTTTTCTACTTCAAATTACATGAGATGTTGGTTCCGGGTATAAAAATTGCTGACATTTGGTTAGAACAAAATTTATACCGTATGTATTAGTACTTTGTAATTTATTAGTTAAGCACAACCAAATTTAATATTAAAAATTAGTTTTCCTCACATTTTATTTAAAGCTTCATGAAAACCATTTCCTCTCCACAAAATAGCTGCAAATGCGAGGCCAGAACCTTTGAAAAGATCTGATATTTTTGAAAAATAAAACGTCGACTTAAAATGTCATCAACAGAAAACGATAGAGAGGAAAAAGCTTTCATAATAAAAGCAACCAATTTTAAAATAACATTCAAAATAAAACAGAGATTTGGATGAGAAAAAAATGAATAAATTGATTATTGACATAGCGCTACATGTTCTCTAATCTCCACTAAAAAGCTATGTATATATGAAGCTCAAATTAGTAGACACCAAATTTATCCGAACCTATTTGAACTTCATATATTTCCTTACATGTTCAAGCCATAAGTTAGTACATACAACCTGACTATTTATTACACATAATCTGTACACCATAAGCATTAATAATATCTCATGTAATTTGAAAAACAAAATCCACCATGCTTATCTATTATGAGCTTTATTGTCTACACCTTAACCTAGTTACAATCTAATGCTACAACATTTTGCACACCCTACAGCGTTCTTCTACTTTTTGTTACCTTTGTATTGGCCGATCGAGTCGTCTTCAGCGTATTTACCATCGTCCACTCCGTTTACGAGATTTGCGGATGGCCATGCGTCTTGGTAATCGCGATCTCGGCAGCATTTACCAAGTGTACCTGATCCAATGTCGCGACATTCCTGAAATAGAAGTAATATGTTAAAAAAAATCTTGGGTGTCATTGGTTAATAATCAAACGGTTAAAGCTAAGCGGCGATCGCATCAGTAAGGCTACAGATTAGAAGAAACGTCAACAACGCGTGGTAATTCATCACGGATTGACAGTAATTCTTATGACAATAAAAAGCGGAAATGAAGCGCTTTTGGAACATTTTAATTTTCGTAGATTTAAAATTAACATAAATTTGGTTTATATTAGGCACATTTGATATGGTTACGATATTCCGTGGGTTCTGAACGAAATTACAACTTTACTATTTTAAACTAATACTCTTTATTCTCTACCACTGTATACAATTAAACACTACTCTTATAACTTTACAACTAATAGCTCTTTACAATTCAACACTCGATGATTAACTAACTGCAGCTAGCCGCTATCCGCTATTTATATGCAATCTAAAATCCATCACTAATACCCGGGAAGAAGCGAGGCCACTCTATATGATTCTCGACCAGGGCATCTAGAGAATTACAGAGTTCCTGAACCTTCGCGGCCGGCGATGACTCATACGTAGACGCGGCAAAGCCAGTTCAAAAACATTCGGATGGTTGCTAGCCGTGACATTGCCTCCCTCTTAAATCTGATCGTCCCGATCAGCTAATTCATATCCGTGATATGCTTTGAGCCTGTCGAGGTGGACAACTTTCAATTTTTGCTTCTGGGGCTACGTTGAATTCTATACACTACGTCATTAATTCTTTTGATGACTGTGTAGGGCCCTTCCCATACTGGCGTTAGCTTGGGAGATCTTCCTATCTTCCTTTGCGGATTATATAATCAGACTTTATCGTTCATCTGAAATCCCATAGAATTAGTTTTGAGATCATATCGTGTCTTCATTCGGTCACTGGCTTTCTCGGTGTTTTCTCTGATTAATTCATGGATGTATAGTAACTTTTTCTTAAGAGAATCCGTGTAGTCTTGAATTTCCAAATCCTGGTTGTCTGGCGATCCAAATAATAGGTCACAGAGTAAATGGAGTTCTCTTCCAAATAAAACCATGGCTGGTGTTACTCCTATCGTGTCATGGACTACTGATCTATAAAATAATGGTATGTGTTGGTCCCAATCCTTCTGATGTTTATCTACCACCTTTGACAAATGTTCTTTAATGGTCTTGTTAAACCTCTCAACCATACCGTCTGATTGTGGATGTAAGAATGTAGTCCGTGTTTTATGGATGTTGAGTAAATCACAGACTTTCTGGAAAATCTTGGATTCGAAATTACGTCCTTGCTCTGAGTGCAGCTCTAACGGAACACCAAATCTGCTGAACAGGCTATTCACTAGGACATCTGCTATGGTAACAGGTTCTTGATTAGGGGCAAATACTTGAGGCCATTTACTGAAGTAGTCAGTTGCCACTAAAATGTACTTGTTACCATTATTTGTCTCTGGAAAAGAGCCAGCTACGTCAATGGTAATACGTTCAAACGGTAGGCCCACATTATATTGTTTAATTTTTCCCCTAGATCTTGTTTTGGGTCTTTGACTTGCAGCACAGGTTGAGCACTGCCGTATCCACGATTTCTCATCCTGGCAGTAGTTGACCCAGTAAAATCTGTCGTGGATCTTGCCAATCGTTTTGTTCACTTCGAGATGAGCACCAGACTTTCCATTATGAACTTCTTCCAGAACTTCCGATATCTTCCTCCTTGGTACCACTAACTGTGTTTTCACTACTTTTCCATCGGCGCTTTTCCAGGCTCGTTTAAGAAGTCGATTTTCCACCACCAGGGAGTCCCACTGAACCCATAATGTTTTAAAAGCAACTCCTTTAGTTGAAATCTCTCTCCAACTTGGTCTTGGTTGATGTTCCTCTTTGGCTTTTAGCAATAGTGCTATTTCACTATCCTCAAGCTGATCCTTTTTAAGTTGCTCTGTGGTCCACTGCTCATCTAGCTCAAATTTCATTTGCCTATTGGGAGTAATTCCTTCTTGTTGAACTATTTTTTGGCAATGCTTACAATTATCCTCGCATTACCCTCTGGATAAAGCATCTGCATTATTACGCAATCTCTCTGCCCGGTGCTTAACCTTAAAGTTATATTGTTGTATCTTTTCAAGCCATCTGGCTACCTGTCCTTCAGGCTGTTTCATATCAAAAAGCCATTTAAGTGCTGCATGATCAGTCCTTATTAGAAATTCTTGTCCATACAGATATTGATGGAAATGCTCAACAGACCGTACTATTGCCAAAAGCTCTTTTCGGGTTACACAGTAGTTACGTTCAAGTTTCGAATGTGTTCGACTGTAGTATTCGATATCTCGTTCTTCTCCTGCTTGTACTTGCAATAAAACTGCTCCAATGTCAGTATTGCTTACGTCTGTGTCCAATACAAAGTTACCCTTTTGTTCCGGATATCCCGATATTGGACTAGAACATAGAGCCGCTTTTAATTTCCTGAACTCAAAATCACAGTTATGATCCCAGTTATAATTTGCTCGTTCTTCAGTGAGCTATATTAGCAAATCCTTCAACAAATCTTCTATAATAAGAACATAGTCCAAGGAAGCTCCGCAGCTCATGTTTGTCGCGAGGACGAGGCCAGTCCTTGATTGCTGTAATTTTCCATTGGTGGGTTTGGATTCTCTCTGATGACACGACATGTCCAAGAAATTCGACTTTTAGTTGGAAAAGAAAACATTTCTTTGGTTTTAGTAAGAACTGAGCATTCTTGATTCTAGTAAAAACTTCATGCAGGTTTTGTAGGTGCTCTTCGAAAGTTTTTCCCATTACCATTATATCATCAAGATAGACTAGGCATGTCTTCCAAGTAAGGCCTCGTAGAACAACTCCCATAAGACGCTCAAAAGTAGCGGGGGCATTGCATAGTCCGAAGGGCATAACTTTGAACTGATATAAACCACTTCCGGTAGAAAAGGCAGTCGTTTCCTTATCTTGTTCGTCTATACCTACTTGCCAGTGTCCGCTCTTTAAATCGAGTGTTGAAAACCAATGAGACCCTGCTAGTGTCTTCAACGTGTCCTCAATTCTGATGTTAAGTGGATATCTGCCTATCTTGGTGACGTTGAGTCTTCTATAGTCCACGCAGAATCTAGTAGTCCCATCCTTTTTGATGACTAAGACAACAGGAGACAATCATGGGCTTGATAATTCTTCAATAATTCCATCGTCAAGCATTTTGTTGACTAATGTGGTAACTTCTTGCTACTTCGTCACTGGTAGCCCCCGAGGATGCTGCCGTATGGGGTGAGCACTTCCAGTGTCAATTTTATGTTCCATGATGTTAGTTCTTCCAGTATTGCCATTTTTCCTTTCAAAGGCTGTGCTCTGCTCTTTGATAAATTGTGTAGCTCTCTTCTGTTTTTCGGAAGACAGATGATGCCAGGACTTCTGGAAATGTTCTATGACTTCCTTAGGTGATGTTGAGGGTGTTACTTCTGACTGCGTTTCGCAACTGGTTACCCACTGCACCGGCTCGCAAGTGGTTATTACATCTCCTTTATTGATTTTGATAGAATTGGATTCAGTATTTGTTACCCTTATCGGTATTACCATTACCTCCTACAACTTACGCCGTCGGTTTTGACTAGTGCTTTGCCTACAAGGTGTTTGCAAGGCAAGTCGTGGTGTGGGATAAGTCCGATGCAGCCTCCAAAATCCTCCAATTTCCCAAAAATTATCTGCTCGGTATTTCCGCTTATTTTGGCAGTCCATGCTGCCACTACTTTAGGCGGTGTGTCATCATCAGTTTTGGTAAGGATAAACTATTCGGTACCAAACTTCAAAAGGTTAAGCTTGCTGTCAAAAGAGAATCCATGTTGGCTAATGAGATCTATAGCACTGATTTGATTTCGATTACTTGGCTCCCGGAATCTCCCCGTGTCCTGAAGAACTTCCGTTAATTTCTTCAAAATTTCGCCCATTACACTTAATTCACAGCTGTTTGTCGGCTTTTCTTCCTGGATGGATACGGCCCTGATTTTTGGCTTGGAGATGATACAGGCCGCCTCGATTTCTAGGGCTCTACCCAAAGCTTCAGTGCTGTTATCAAATTTGGCAAGAGGTTTCTGGATCTCAGATACCATCCACGAAATATTGGGCAGCAAGGTCCTCTTGAAATTCTTCCGTTGCTCCTGGGTAGGCCAATTGAATGAGACGTCTAACGTCTGCCTCAAACTCTTGCAGGTTTTCAACAGGCTTCTGATGTCGGGACTTTACTTGTGCCTGACAAGATTGTCTTCTGTGTTGGTCGCCAAATCGTCTCGCCAGGAGAGCTACTAGTATGTCATATTTCCCTTGTTGGCTGATGGGAATAGTCTGCAGTAGTTCCAGGGCAGATCCACCAAGCGCTACCACTAGCGATGTAGCTATTTCTTCATTATTCTAACCGTTGGCAACAGAAGCGGTTTCAAATTGTCTTTTGTACATTGTCCAGGATGTTTGAACGATATAGGTTGGAGGTTTGATATGTTATCCTTCTCGGTGGATCCTTGATTTTTTAGTTTGGCAACTTCTGCTTGTAGATTCTCCATTTCTTTCTGAACGTCCCTTACTTCTTTTTGTACATTTCCAACTTCTTTTTGTACATACCCAACTTCTTTTTGTACAGTTCCAACTTCTTTTTGTATTTTTGTATATTGTTTACTTCTTTTCGCTCAAATTTCCATAAAGATGGTAAAATTACAGATATGGAGCTATCAACCATTCCTACGAAAAGTGATATGGCCGTGGCCCATCCATCAAAAAAAAACTTCAAGCGTATCAAACTCATTAGTACTAAACCCGCATTTTAGCGTAAAATTTTGCACATTTAAATACGTATTTCGAGATCAAATAAGGAAAGAAGCAATAGATGATTCTACCCAACTCGCTAATGTCTATGCGAACTATAATCAAGAATAATTAATTAAATTAATAAATTGTAACAATGATTCTAGTACAATTAAGTCAGTGAAATTGTACCAACGTTATTTTGGACAACAGCGTCCATCCTACAGATGCCGCAAGAATCTCTGTTTCTTCTCGAAAACATTAAAGCAGGTATCAGGCTAGAAATTTACTGCATTTAGCAGTTATAATAGATGGCGCAGTGATGTCAAAATTCGATTAAATATTCGGAAACATTATTTGGCAACAAAAACATATCGAATGTGTCTAATATAAACCATATTTAAGTTAATTTTAAATATACGAAAATTATGTGTCAGTTGTGGCATTCGTCATAGTCAGATGTTTGCTGCCAGAGGGGTCCTAGAGTATATGGTGCTGTAAGACGACTAGCTTTCCCCGCATCGCCGCATTCTCATCGAGTTGAAAGGAATGACAACCAGAGAGCGGAACTTCAAAGCGAAGACAAAGCAAGAAGTTCAAGGAGACCCTCCGAATAACCACCAGCATGAGAAATACTTCCATCGACGAGAGAAATGCTGAAAAGAGCATAACAACGCTCTAGGATAACCACAACGCACAACACAAACAGCACTCCATACCGGTGGACGGAACAAATGCAGGATTAAAGAGGGATATCTATTTCACTTCAAAGACATCTGAGCAGAATTAGAGCCAGGAAAGCAAATAATGAGGAAACTCAAGCAGGAATACAAACAGTTCAGGAAAGACCAAAAGAAGAAGACCAAAACAGGAAAGAAGCGAAAGTGAAGGACGCTGTGTGACGAATCAATGAATCCGCAAAGCGTCCCATGAAGGATTAGCGAAGATTCCTTTAAAGCGCTACTTCCTGGGAAGATTTCTAAACCAGGAAGAAGTCCATAACTTCACTCTTGAAAAAATTGATAAAACTGCGAACAAGATTAAGTTTGACAAAGCACCGGGCTCCTATGGAATAAGACCAGAAGCAATAATAGTATATTATTTTATATGGAGGAAAAGTGACTTTTCCTCCAAATAAAATATGCTGTTTTTTCTTCAATTGTAGACAAATTAATGCAAAAACATCTCTTTTTAATAGTAATAATGATTATTATTAAAGATAAGTGGGTTCGCAAGGCGGCTTAGACCGGTGTCGGTGAATAGGCACAGGTTGTTGCTATAGTAATATAACATAAAGCTGTCAGTGGACACTGTCAACAATAATAATTTTTTTAAAATTGCGTCTCCGATTGCGTTTTAATTCCGTATTGATAAGCAGTTATTGAGTAAGTTCGATTAAATAATAACCAATTTGGTACTAAATTAGTGATTTTTAGAAATGCAGTGCACTAATTGACGCTTATTTTGTTATTTGTTTGTATCTATGTTGCTATGACAACACTTTTACCTCAGCCGGCGAAAAAGTGAAAAGTAAAGCTCCGGCGGAGGAAAAACGAAACTTCACGGCCGCCTACACAGTCGAGTAATGACGGATTTACTCATGCTTGAAGAAAATAGTATATTATTTTATATGGAGGAAAAGTGATACTTTTCATGGCGCGCTCGTGTTTAACAGCCGAACGGAGTGAGGCTGGTAATAGAGAGCAAGCCATGAAAAGTAACTTTTCCTCCAAATAAAATATGCTGTTTTTTCTTCAAATAACGACAAATTAATGCAAAAACATCTCTTTTTAATAGTAATAATATCTAATTATTATTAAAGATAAGTGGGTTCACAAGGCGGCTTAGACCGGTGTCGGTGAATACGCACAGGTTATTGCTATAGTAATGTAACATAAAGCTGTCAGTGGATACTGTCAGCAATAATTATTTTTTTAAGATTGCGTCTCCGATTGCGTTTTAATTCCGTATTGATAAGCAGTTATTGAGTAAGTTCGATTAAATAATAACCAATTTGTTCCTAAATTAGTGATTTTTAGAAATGCAGTCACAAATTGAGTGATAAATACAAATTGTAGTTTAATAAATCTTGAGTTGTTGACGCATATTTTGTTGTCTGTTTGTATTGTATCTATGTTGCTACGACAACACTTTTACCTCCGCCGGCGGAAAAGTGAAAAGTAAAGCTCCGGCGGAGGAAAAACGAAACTTCACGGCCGCCTACACAGTCGAGTAATGACGGATTTACTGACGTTTGAAGAAAAAAGAGTTTGTTAGAAGCGCCCCGAACTTCCTCTTGGACATGTCGAACAGGCTGGTTTCCTGACCAGTAGAAATTGGCGAAATTGGTAATAATCCACAAGCCTGGTAAGCCATATGACGCGCCAATCTCCTATACTATGGCAAGGCTTTATGAACATCTCATAAAAATAGAATGAAAAGAGAGATTGCCGAAAAAGGTGTAATAGCGAACAACCAGTACCGATTTAAAAAGAGAAGGTGAATCATAGCTGGAATCCAGATATAAGGAGAGAATGGAAAGGAACGTTGGTGCGTCCTCATCGCGGTGGATGTAAAAAACGCTTTTAACTCGGCCTCTTCGGAAATAGCGCCCTTTATGTTCCAGTTGTGTCATTCGTCCGAATCGGAAATTTCCTTTTTTTCGTCTTCATTCAGAAGTAGTCCATAGTTTACAAAATTCTGAGGCAATAACTCGCCAGAGAGGTCTTGGAGTGCACGGTGCTGTAAGGCGAAACGCTTTCCCTGCATCGCCACATTCTGACCGAGTTGAGAGGAAAACAACCAAAATGGGGAACTTTCAAAGGAAGATAGTGCTAGATAAGAGCAAGTTCAAGAAGACCCTACTAGACACTCTGAATAACTGCCAGCATGAGAAAGAGAGCATTACAACGTTCTAGAATAACCACAGCGCACAACTGAAACAACGCCCTATACCGATGGACGAAACAAATCCAGGATTCAAGAGGGAAGTGAATTTTTCGCTGAAGACAGCTGAGCAGAATTAGAGCCTGGAGAGTAGATATTGGGGAAACTCAAGAGCGTGAGCAGGAATATAAAGACACCAGGAAAGATCTTTAAGAAGAAAATCAAACAGACAAGGAGGTGTTCGGCGAATCAATACGGACCCATCAGGGACGGCTACAGGCTCGTCATAAAGACAGTTAAGGCACAAGCAAGTGGGATTAGCAAAGAAATAAAAAAAGGCTTTCAAAAAGCGATTCCCCTGAAAAACTTAATAACGCCACGATAGATATATTTCCAGGCCAGTGGAAATCGGTAAAGTTGGCATTAAACTACAAACATCAGCCATATGACGCACCAATCTCATATATACCTTTATGCCTAATCAATAATATGACCAAGCTTTATGAACATCTCATAAAAGATAGAAGATCAACTACAACTTGAATCCAGGTTAAGGTAACCCGCCTATTTAAAATAATATTTTATTAGACCTTATACATTCGGTTTTGGGACATCCCATACACGTAAAGAAAGAAAAAGAGAAAAACAAGTCAAAATGGAAGTCGGGTTTTCCGAGTTTTTTTTGGAGGAGATCCGAAAGCGTATCGCTCGAGAACGGATAGATAGTCAAAAGCCGGCGCAGTGTACGGTTTATTTTGGTGACTTGCTTTGCTTCTGAGTTGTAACATGTCATTAAAGATTAGTCAAATGAAATTTAAAACATTGTTATTAACATAATTTGCACAAATATTTCCTTTTTTCTCATGGATAGTTCATAGTTGATGGCATAACATGTGTATTTATTTAATGAAATCGTTTTATGCTGTGAATAACACTGCTTTAAATAAAAACAAAAATGTATTATTTGCTGTCTTTTCGTACTGGTATTTTAGTTTTAGTATGACTGTGATTGCAAGTAAGAGCTCTTGTGAAATTACTAACATGTTCCTACCCTGACGGGCAAATATCCTAGCTATAAATGAAATGATCGTTCTAGAGATATTAGCCCTAATATCCAGGACCTCAGTACCTGCAAGCTGCGTCTGGCTAACTAACACCACTCTTCGGTAGTGTAGTGGTTATTACATCTGCCTGACACGCGGGAGACTCAGGTTCGATTCCCGGCCGAAGTGCTATCTCTTCAGTTTTAAATGTGCTATTACGAGTGTGGAACTACGAATTATGGCGCGGGAGACAGTAACTTTAATATTATACTAATAAAGGTTGTACAGGGTTATCCAACGAGGACTAGACAAGGCGATTTTTTGACTTTCCCTGTACTTTTATAAAAAAAAAACTGAAATAACCATCTTATGTAATTTTCTCTCGCGAATTCGGATATGTTCAGCAAAAAACAATTGAACATCAAATAAAAGTGCTAGAGGTTAGTTTGGGTTAGTTTAGTTTAGAGATTAGAGCCTGTCAAAGTGTCAAAATACCCGACTTTCAACTGTCAATATTTGGTAAACAGCTAAAGATAGGTATAGGATATTATACACAAAATGTGTTTAGATTTTTCTAGAGAGTCCAAAAATGTAGTAATATATAGGGTGTTACATTTTCAAAAATATCAAAGTGACCCCTAGCACTTTTATTTGATGTTCAATTGTTTTTTGCTGAACATATCCGAATTCGCGGAAGAAAATTACATAAGATGACTATTTCCGTTTTTTATAAAAGTACAGGAAAAGTCAAAAAATCGCCTTGTCTAGTCCTCGTTCGATAACCCTGTACAGCATAATTCGGTTTAGGAATTTGGATCGAGGGTTTCTCTGCCGTACTCTTTCCCCTCCTGAATTCCAGGCTGAGTACGGCACGTTTTTCTCTAATAATTTGGCACATTTTCTCTAATACATTAGGTGTAATATGAATCTGTGTTTTAATTTACATGACGCAACTTTCCCTCAAATTTCCCTAATTTTATTACCCTGGGTCGCATTTCGAGTAAGTAAAATTGTGCAAGATATAATAATAACCCAACGTAGGGATTGGTTTTCTTTTTAATCCATTTTGACGGTCATTGGCAAAATAAAGACAAAGCACAACTTTACTTATCTCATTCAACTATGTTGAACTGACCCGGGAGGTTATGCTACAAGGTATAAGGAGAGAATGGAAAGGAACATTGATGCGCCATCATCGCAGTGAATGTAAGGAATGCCTTTAACTCGGCCTCTTGAGGAACATAAACCGTTATGAAGGAAGAAAAATTAGCTGATACCTGCTGAACATCCTGAGGGATTCTTTCAGGGAAAGAACTGGCCTCCGTAATGGCACGAACAGATGGGGCCTTTCCTATGTAATCTGATGCATGACCCCATCTTGACAATATGCCACAATATGCATGGTGTAGAAAAAATTGGGGGCGCCGATGACTTGGTCCGAAATAAGGAAGAGATAGAACATAAAATGGAGCCCCGCATAAGACTGAATTTATTATACTGAATGGTAAAAGAGATCATAGAGACGTGGTACTCCGAGTGGGGAATCACCAGATAGCGGCCTTAAATATCTGGGAGTGCATGTCGAAGAGAACATGGCACACATGCCACAAAACACGCTGGGGAAAATTTAAGTACGTTGACTAGACTCACGCCCAATGTTAAGGGGCCCAGAGAGCTGTTGTATCGGGTCGCTTAGTCAATGGTATTATATGGAGTACATATTTGATGTGATGTCTTATGCAATAAAAAAAGCCACAACGTGCTGGTGGTAATATAAAGAAGAACCTTGCTAGGCGTGGCGTGTACATATAGTGATGCAGAAATACAACTAATAACAGGGAACCCATCCATAGATTATAAGTGTCAGGAAGCTGCAACACAGGAGGGCAACAATCAACGCGAAAGGGGCAAAGGAGGCTAATGAGACGACTATGGAGAGCTGGCAAAGAAAGCACACTGGCAGATGACCAAAAGGATGACGGGTAGAATGAAATATTCATTAAATAGATCATTTTCTTATCGAAACGCTCACTGGCCATGGCCATTTAGAAAATATATTCCCCGGATGGGGAACACACAATTATTGCGTACAACAAACGAATCAGAGGGAGATCTAAGGCCAGAAATCCTTTAATTGTTTGCCTCACGGAAACAAGAGTAACTCTTGATATCCATGATTTAGAATTAATTATAGATAATTGTAACATTGATCGCGATGAGAACAACCCCATCTGCAGTACTGGAAGTCCTGCTAAATCTACCTCCATTACATATTCCCATTGAATGGGAAAGGCCCACAAGCTGGAAACTAGAGGAGATCAAGCATCTCTTCGAAAAGCCATCAGATAGACCCTTCTCAGTAGCAATTGTAGGCGGAGAAGAATAGAAGAGGGGCCTCCTATAAAAGCAGACCAAGCATGGTATACCAACGGCTCTAAGACCAGTAAAGGGGTGGAACCCGAAGTCCATGGACCACGGTCAAATATCTCCATAAACATGGGCAGTCAAGCCACAGCGTTCCAGGCAGAGATCGCGGCAATTCAACACTGCGCCATGGAGATAGAGAAATTGAACATTAGAAAAAGGAGGATAGTCATACACTCCGACAGTTAGGCCGCCTTAAAAGCAGTTAGTGCATACAAGATCAGATCTAGTCTAGTCAAAGACTTCATAAGTACCCTTGAAGAGGTCGGTCGTAACAATAAGCTCACCATTGCGTGGATTCAGGGACATGAAGGCCATCCAGGCAACGAAGAAACCGACAAACTTGCAAAACGTGGCGCAAGTAAGGTTACGTTGGGACCGGTGCCCTACGGCGGGATAGCAGGAAGAGACTTCAAAACAGCAGTTAAAAGCTGGGTAGATAAACAATCTCTAAACTGGTGGTTACAAACACCGGGGCAACTACAGGCCAAACAGTTCATAAAACACGGCTCCCCAAAATTCACGGCAAATCTACTTAAGAGGAGCCGCAAGACGATAAGAATATTAGTGGGTCAGCTGACAGCACACTGTAGAATGAACAGGCACATGGAAAAGATCCTGCAGGTTCTGTCAGGAGGAGGAGGAAACTCCAAAACACGTGTGATGCAAGTGTGGAACTCTCTGCAGGCTCAGATATGCAAGGCTGGGAGATACCAAACCCGGACCTGCAAGGTAAATGGAGGAGCTGTGGATTCTAATTAGCTGAATGATGGTTCGGAGTGCTACAATAAACTTGCATAGGTTGCAGTGGCAGAGGCGGGTACCAGCTCCAACTCCCTTTCATTCTAACCTAATTCTAATCTAACAGTGATCGCTTAAATTTTGAAAATAGACGAACGGATGATAAGTAATGATAATAGTTTTAAGACACTTTATTCGCATGCAATACCTAAGAATATGTGGTTTGGGTTATATCGATAAACATGAAGGGCCATAGATTTGTGGTTTGTACCATTAACCAAAGGAACCACATGCACTTTTCCTTTTTTTTTTTAATTGGATTGAGCAAAATTTGCCAAGTTCTGTAGTGGTGCTGGGTTCGGTGAGTTTAATTTAAGTTGGAGTGCTGATAATACTCAACACAAACAGCTAGAAATTTGTTTTTAATCATATTGATCTGAAACAAATAGTTGCTTCTCCTACACATATTACCAGAAACAAAGCACACAAACTTCGAAACTTTGAACTTTGGCTCTTGCAGTTAAAGGCTGTCCAAATCAGCAATCCCTATAATATCCAGTAGCAGAAATTTTAATTCTAAAGACTTTTCGTTAATTTCATAATATCTAAGGTTTCTCATTTCCCATATTTCTTCACTTAATTTTATTTGTATGATTGTAGATTTATAGCTTACCGTTGTAGGTGCTCTTAGCAATTCCTGTTCTTTGGTTAGTACCACGGGCACAGGACTGACAAACCCGTCAGCCGTGCAATAAATTTCCTGAACACATTTTAAGGCAGCAGCACAACCGGCCGGAATCTGGTCATCGGGTTGGGTAGAATTATTTCCGGTTCGGGGCGTGGTTAGGTAACTTGGAACAAGATTTCCGGGTTCTCCAGTTCTATCTAAAATATGAATTTTTCATTAATCGCTTTGTTCCAAACCAATGAAACAATAGCAATTCTGCCAACAAAATTTAGACAATACTTATAAGTTTCTGGATTAAAATTATCAATCTTTTTGCTTTATTATAAGCACTTTGCAGACTGTTAGTGTTTCTGAATTTGTTCAACGATGTCAAAATTAATTTCCTTTCAAAAACACCATCTCCGTAAATCAAAATGACGACAATATCGATAATAGTGTTAATATTATCAATATTTTGATTATCATCATAAAAACACGGGTCTATTACTGAAAAAAAAATTTCTTCTTAAAAAGCCTAAAAATTTAAAAAATTAATAAAATTGTTCAAAAATTAATCGAGATACTTGCTTGTATTCATTCATCGACAAATTTTGTGTTTCAATAATATTAATTGGTCTTTTAGAGATTTTCTGGCCTGGCAAATTAGTTTAGGTTAGTTACAGCTGGGTTGGTTAGACTTGGTTAGCGCTTGTTGCTTTTTTTAGTATAGAGCAACAAATTCATTATGTTTGGATTAATTAAGGAACCCAACGCAAGAGGATTCAATAGAGTCCTGTTGAAAATCAGCTCGCAAGCAAAGCTCAGGCAGTAAATACGAAAGTTACGAAACTTAAAAAAAAAATTATGTGCCCCACTTTTATATGCACACAACTGAAGTGAAACTTCTGAAAGAGATATATGGAATTTAAGACTTTTTTCTCAACTTCTGTCCCCGGTTTCGACACTTTTTTATTTTTTTTTGCCGAAAACCACGTTCCTCTAACTTTTTCTTATTATTTTTTTCTTTAATTCGTTTTGTAATACTCTTATTAACTTCTTATTTGGTTTTATAATACTTTTATTAAGTTTCCGAACAATATTTTGTTATTGTTTTTTTTTCTTTTTTGGTTTTATAATGCATCCGATATTTTTTTTACGTTCCTTTCAATTTCGATTTTTTTAAATATTTCTTTTCATAAAGCATTTTTTTCTCTCCATTTTTGCCATCCAACCTCGTAGCTGAACTCCTTCGCTTTTTTTTTCGCCGAAAACCACGTTTCTCTAACTTTTTTTATGATTTTTTTTCTTATTTCGTTTTATAATAATTTTATTAACTTTCCGAAAAATTTATATCGCTTTTTTTCAATTTTTTCCCATTTTTTCGGACATTTCTGGGTATCCGGGAAGGTTTTATAATACTTTTTTTAGCTCCGAACAATCTCGTCTTTGTTTTTTTAATTATTTTTATCGTTTTTTAATACTCTTTCCGAATAATTTTTTACGTTTTTTTCAATTTGTTCCATTTTTTCAAAAATTTATTTTTTTTACTCATAAAGCATTTTTTCTTCCCATTTTTGCCATCCTCGACCTCGTAGCTGAACTCCTACGCTTTTTTTCGCCTAAAACCGCTTTCCTCTAATTTTTTTTGTTAATTTTTTTCTTTATTTCGTTTTTTAATACTCCTATTAACTTTCTGAACATTTTTTTTAATTTTTTTTTTCTTATTTGGTTTTATAATACGTTTATTAACTTCCCGAACAATCTTTTATTATTGTTTTTTTTCTTTTTTCATTTTATAATACTTTTATTAATTCAGATAACTTTTTACGTTTTTTTCAATTTCCCATTTGTTCAAAAATGTTTGTTCTTTTTCATAAAGCATTTTTTCTTCCCATTTTTGTCATCCGACCTCGTAGCTGAACTCCCTCGCTTTTTTTTCGCCGAAAACCGCGTTTCTCTAACTTTTCTTTTATTTTTTTTTCTTATTTCGTTTTATAATACTTTTATTAACTTTCCGAACAATTTTTAACGTTTTACAATTTTTTTCGCATTTTTAAATTTTTGGGTATCCGGGGAGGTGGAGGGTATACTTTCCGTCAACCCCACCCCCCCCCACTAATGACCCCATGCATCGCTGGTTATCAGGCAGTAAATACGAGTTACGAAACTTAAAAAATGTATGTGCCTCACTTTTATATGCACACAACTGAAGTGAAACTTCTGAAAGAGATATATGAAATTTAAGATTTTTTTTCTCAACTTTTGCCCCCGATTTCGACAATTTTTTTATATATTTTTATTTCTTTTGCCGAAAACCACGTTCCTCTAACTTTTTCTTATTTTTTTTTCTTTATTTCGTTTTGTAATACTCTTATTCACTTCTTATTTGGTTTTATAATGCTTTTATTAACTTGCCGAACAATATTTTGTTATTGTTTTTTTTTTCTTTTTTGGTTTTATAATACTACTAATTAACTTTTCGACAATTTTTTTTTTGTTTTTTTTTTCAATTTCCATTTTTTCAAAAATATTTTTTTTTTCATAAAGCATTTTTTTCTCCCCATTTTTGCCATCCAACCTCGTAGCTGAACTCCTTCGCTTTTTTTTTCGCCGAAAACCGCGTTTCTCTAGATTTTTTTATGATTTTTTTTTTATTTCATTTCATAATGCTTTTAATAACTTTACGAACAATTTCTAACGTCTTTTTTTTTCAATTTTTTCCCACTTTTTGGACATTTCTGGGTATCCGGGAAGGTGGGGAGTATAATTCACGTCTATCATCATCACTTGTCAGATTTTCGATCCGAGGCTCCCTTTCAGAAATAGCGACAAAAATCGATTTTCTTAACATTTTTTTCGCCGAAAACCGTGTTTCAGTACCTTTTTTACCATTTTTTCTTTATATTGTTTTATAAATACTCTTACTTTTCCGAACCATTTTTTATTTTATTTTTCTTATTTGGTGTTATAATACTTTTATTAACTCCGAACAATCTCGTTTTTGTTTTTCTTTTATTATTTTTTTCGTTTTTTAATACTTTTATTAACTTTCCGAATCATTTTTTACGTTTTTTTTAAATTGTTCCATTTTTTCAAAAACTTTTGTTTTTTTTTTCTCATAAAGCATATTTTTTCTTCCCATTTTTGCCATTCCCGACCTCGTAGCTGAACCCTACGCTTTTTTCGCCTAAAACCGCTTTCCTCTAACTTTTTTTTGTTAATTTTTTTCTTTATTTCGTTTTTTAATACTCTTTTAACTTTCCGAACATATTTTTAAATTATTTTTTATTTCTTATTTGGTTTTATAATACATTTATTAACTTCCCAAACAATCCTTTGTTATTGTTTTTTTTATATTTTTTTTTCTTTTTTCATTTTATAATAATTTATTAACTTTCCGATAATTTTTTACGTTTTTTTTCAATTTCCCATTTTTTCAAAAATTTTTGTTTTTTTCCATAAAGCATTTTTTTCTTCCCATTTTTGTTATCCTACCTCGTAGCTAACCTCCTTTGGTTTTTTTGCCGAAAACCGCGTTTCTCTAACTTCTTTTTTTTTTTGTTCTTACTTGGTTTTATAATACTTATATTAACTTTCCGAACAATTTTTTACAATTTTCTTCCCATTTTTACATTTTTGGGTATACTTTCCCTCACCATCCCCCCCCTCACCCCACTGTGGGGTAATCGCTTGTTAGATATTCGATCCGAGGCTCGGTTGTAGAAATATCGTCAAAAATTTCTCTAACTTGTTTTTATTATTTTTTTCTTTATTTCGTTCTATAATTCTCTTAACTTTCCAAACAATATTTTCTCTTCCTTTTATTAATTTTTTTGCTTACTTGGTTTTATAGTACTTTTATTAACTGCGAACAATCTCGTTTTTGTTTTTTTTTTAATTTTTTTTTCTGTTTTCGTTTTATAATACTTTAATTAACTTTCCGTTTTTTTTTTCGATTTTTTCAATTTGTTCCCATTTTTTATAAAACTTTTGTTTTTCTTTTCATAAAGGATTTTGTTCTTCCCATTTTTGCCATCCCCGACCTTGTAACTGAACTCCTTTGCTTTTTTTCGCCGAAAACCACGTTTCCTTAACTTTTTTTTAATTATTTTTTCTTATTTCGTTTTATAATATCTTTATTAACTTTCCGAACAATTTTTTCCGTCTTTTTCAATTTGTGCCCATTTTTTCGTGGAGGTGGCGGGTATAATTCCCGCCCTCCCCTCACTGGCCCCGTTGCAGAAATATCGGTAAAAAACAGTTTTTTTCCAAAATCCCCCCTTAAATTAGAGTCCCGGTCTTCCTCATATGATCAAAAGTAGCCCCCCCCCCCCCACATGGGGCGCACCTACCATAAAAATTTCGACCCCGCAGCTCTTCCTGTTCGCCCGAAATTAATTATTTTATTTTCTTTTTCCCGCTCTCTTTTACGAGGCGGGGGGAGGTACAGGGTCCAGGGTCCCGTGTTCGTCCTGGATCCTCATTTTACCCAGGCTATATAATGGAACATGCTTAATTAAAGGGGAGTTTCACCTTGATAAGCGCCTCACTTTGATAAGCATTTTTCCTGACTTTACGCTAAAGAAGTTTCACTTCAATGTAGTTATTTTTCAGAAATGTCTATTGCTACCATCCTAAACCATTAATCGTTCCAATCAATACCCTGTATATTAGTTTTAGTGCAATACAATTGGCTTACCTGGCATATAATCGCCGCTAATACTAGATCCATCATTAAAAGTCGGCGTTGGGCTGGGGTAGTCGTATCCTGGAGATCCGGTGGACGGGCTAAAATTTGGTTTTCTAGGGGTAATATTCGGTTTAAAAGTGGATGGTGGTGAGGATGGTTCGAATGTGGTTGGTGGAGAAACGCATGCATTCTTTACAAGTGAGTAAACCTGACCTGGGGAACAATTTGGTGTTGGTTGTGGAACGGTGTCAGTACTTTCGCATTCGCCAGACGAACTCGCGAAAGTACCAGGCGGGCAACGCAATTTCCGGCAAAGTCCTGAAGGTGAAGGTACACTACCAGCTGGACATGGTGGTTTGTGTGTGGTTATGTCATAGGTAGGAGTGTCGGGAGAGCTGGTAGGGTAGTGACACCCTCGAGGACCAGGTACCTTACCTGGGGGACAGCTGTGAGATACAGGATGCAAAGTAGAAGGTCTGTATGTCGTGGGTGGAGGAACTTTAACGTATTCACAGCCAAAACCATCAGCTGACGGTACTTGCCCTGTGGGACATCGTAACGTTGGTCTGAGTGTAGAAGGTGAACCAATAATTTCACATCCCTTTATTTCAGGGTTAAATCGTTGCCCTGGTCGGCAGTTTGTTGGTCTAAATGTTGTTGGAGTTTCAAATGGAATGGCTGGTTTGGGATATGTATAGCCAGTGTGTCTATTGGGTATTAACGTTGTTGGCCTGATCGGTTCACATTGCCCTGTCAGAGGATTTAAAAGGGCACCGGTACCGCAAGTCTCAGGTCGTGGCGTAGTGAGAGGCAACCTTTCGCATTTGCCAGTATTTCGATTGAAAGAGAACCCATAGCTACATGATCGCTCAGTAGTTGGTGGCACTCTTATCGCCACATCTTCACACTCACCAGTGGCATAATTTATTTTGCTGCCACGTGGACACGGTCGTCCACCAGGAGTCGAAGGTTTTACTGGTTCGCACAAGCCTGTCTCGATATTTAGTACCTTTCCAAACGAGCAGTCGCTAGTTGATACAGGAGTAGTATGTTCTTGTTTTGGTTCACACTCTTTCGTGTTCACGTTGAAACGAAAACCATACGGGCAAGCTTTTGGCCTAGTAGTAGGCGGTCTCGTTTCCTCAAAAGGAATTGCTGGAGTAGGGTACGTATATCCAGTTCTTTCTGTAGAAGGCGGGGATGTCGTTGGCTTAGGAGTAGTACGATTAATTTGTTCACATTGTCCAGAGATCGAATTTCGTCTAGAACCAAGAGGACACGGTATTTTCGTTGTTGGTTTTTCGCAATCACCAGTTATTATATTAAGCGTTGTACCAAATGGACAAGGAGATGGTGTTCTCCCAGTTGATGGGGTGGTGGTAGAAACGGGTTCACATTTATTGGTTCGTGAATTATAATATGTACCTGATCGACACTGGGAATCAGTTCTCAGAGGTTCACACCGCCTCGTAACTACATTGAATCTCTCGCCAGAACTGCACTTCTGAGAGGGGGGACGAGGTGTTGAACTTGTATCGCATTTTCCTGTCTGTCGGTTTAACTTTGAACCAAACGCACATTGTTGAGTAGGCGGAGTTGGATACGTATATCCCTCGCCCGGAGTTGTCTGAATTGGTTCGCATTGCCCTGTTCGAACATTCGTTCTTTGACCAAAACCGCATGTTTTTTGTGTGGATGTTACAGCCCGAGGTGTTGTTACAACCTCCTCACATTGGCCTGTTTGTTGGTTTATCTGCTGGTCTGGGCTACACTTACTCCTACATTTTCCAGTAAATGTGTCTAACACCTCTCCAGTTGCACATTTTTTTTGTATTGGAGTAACAGGAGGTGAAGTTATAAATTCACACTTACCTGTTAACGTGTTCAATCTCTCTCCAAATTCGCACTTGTTTTGCAAAATTGTTACGGGTTTGGGAGTAGTTATAGGTTCGCAAGCACCTGTGAACACATTTGGAGCTTGGCCAAAATTACAAGATTTTTTAGTAGTTGTAGTTGTTCCAGGTGCACCGATTGTTTCGCACTCTCTCGTGAATACATTGAACGTTTCACCAAACTTGCATTCTGGACGAACTGTTGTAACTACAAATGGAATTTCAGGTGGTTCGCATTGTCCAGTGCGGACATTGAATCTCTGACCAAACGAGCAAGATATTGAAGTGGTTGGTGTAGGTCTTGGAGATGTTACACGTTCACATTGATTGGTAAAACGATTTAATGTCTCACC
>MU183378.1:101047-123788 GCA_016904865.1 Pissodes strobi | reverse complement strand
GTAGACGTAGAAGAATCCACTGTGTTCGATCATGTAGGTACCTTTCCGTCTAGGAGTTGCCTACAGAGCTGCTCTTGAGTCCCTGTTGATCAGCCCAGCAGATCGAGCCGTGAAAGTTTCTTTTTTATGAAGAGTCTCTTCTTCCTTCATTCTTTGGCCTAAGAAGTTCTTCGTGGTTGTCCTTCATGTAGGCGTAGAAGAGTCAAATGTGTTCGATCGTCTTCGTTTCCTTCTAGGAGTTGCCCATGAGCCACTGTTGATTAGCCCAGTAAATCAAGCTGGGAAGTCAGTTAAGACTCTTTTTGCCTAATTGCTGGTTAATCTATACCGCCGCATAATTAACATCTAAACCTTTCTTTTTTACATAAAGAACTCTCGAATAACTAAGATAATTTCAGTGCTTCAGACTTGTGTTTTTAGTTGCCCTTCTCTGTTTAAAACATTAACACTTATTTAACTTGAAGCAATATTTCTAGTTGATATAACATCCTAGTGGACTCGGAAGTGTGAACGGAACATGATCATGGTCTGGGTATTTTAGTAACTGATGACCTAAGTGTTTATTTATATTCGTTTTTAATTGAACTTTATTCACTCTCAGTTTCTTCTAATCTGAGGTGGAGAACGTTGAATAAAATTAGAAGATAATAAAGAGCGTGGCAATCTTCACAATAAGAAGCAATAGATGTTAAATCATTACTGATAGACGACTGTCAAGTTCAGCGAATTGTGGCAGTTGTTTATTTCAACAAGTTGGAATCTGTATTTCCAGTCATTAAGGTCGATTCTCTATTGGCGCTAGAATGACGTTATTTTATCTAAATCGGGCTTGACGAAGATCGGGTTTTCTTCAATTCGGAGATTATTATGTTATCATTTCTTGCACAAGTTTTAGAGAATTATTAGAATAGTTTAATGTTGAAAGTGCACTTTTTGTTCATCAGCCTTCCATTGCATTTACTTTCAGTCAGCTACACTAGTTCATCGAAGTATTATTGAGTAGATAATGAAGACGAAGCTCTTTCTCCCAGTCATGTTTTTGCGTTTCCTTGATTCAACAAATATTTACTTTTATCTAAGGCAACCGCATGTGTGTCTCCCTTCACTCTTTCCGGAGGACATTGGAATAAAAGATCATGTGAAACCAGATGGTCAAATTATTGCAATGGGATGTGGATATAACTGAATGGATTTTAACCATAATTAATTACGATGTAATGCAACCAATATTTGATGATTAATATTTAAACTAATCCTTATCACCAAGCGCTTTCTATGTGCCATAAGTTCGAATGGAGATTATTATGCATTCATTTCTTCCAGAAGTTTGAGGGGATTATTAGAATAGATTAATATTGAAAGTGCATTTTCTGTTCATCAGACTTTCACTGCATTTACTTCAGTTTCGACAATGGTTTAAATAGCTAAACTAGTTCATCGAAGTGTTATTGAGGAAATAATGAAGACGAAGCTCTCTCTCCCAGTCATTATTTTCATTTGAGAATTAATGCTCAGGTTTGTATAAAAAAATATAGGAAATTCCTCGGAGGTGTGCAACATTGCAAGGATCCCAGTCAAAGCTTGACATGGCTCAAATTTATCCCCTTGAACTACATGGAGCGTGTGATGCCACCTGTGGAGGTCGATTGAGACATTTTATCGTTTCCAATAGAAACACACTTTCAAATATCAGACGAAACATGTTTTTGCACTTTCTTGAACGATAAATATTCACTTTTATTAAGACCATCGCATGTGTGACCCCCTTTACCCTTTCCGGAGGACACTGAGATAAAAGCCAAACCAGATGGTCAAATTACTACACGGAATGTGGATGTAATTGAATGGATTTTAACTATAATTAATTACTATATGTAATTCAACCAAAATATGATGATACTATTTCCTATATTTATCAACGTCTACAATCCACAATAAGGATTAGGATAGTGGCTAAATTTAGCTCCTTTGTGTTTACGTTTTTCGTCATATTTGGCTAGACATTTATAAAGAAAATACCAGCCAGAAGGTTAAAGCGCATATTTCTTCAATAAAAAATAGTATATATATTGCAAAATAACATATATTATAACAGTAATGCACAAAACTAGATACAACCGTCAAGGTTCACTCAACAAGTATTTTTATTGATGACAAAATGCTTTATTAGCTTTCTACAAGGCACCATCTTCCGTGATCAAGGACAACTAGGTAGAAAATGTCGTTTAAAAATTCTACATATTTTTCAGACAAGGACCTACTTACCCATTGCCTATAAATAGGTTGAAGATAAGTGAAATATTTTCAATTTACCAATCTGGAATGCGCTCATTATTATTGTTCGTTATATTGTTAAAAAATATGTAGGACAACCATATCACTGATGGTAAATACACTAGTTAACATCTTTATGCGCCACCCACATTCGGTTGAATAAGCCGGTTGCGTGAATAATTGTAATAAAATATGTAATACGATCTTATCTTTAACAATATACGCGAAATTAAGCTTACGTTTCGATGACATTTTACGAAATCCGCCAAACCATAAATAATGCCGATTGTATACGCGGCCATAAACTACAAGAAGTGAAAATTTAAAGCGTTGCGAAAATATATGGAATTGATGTTCAAAATTATTAAAAAAAAATCAAATTATGAATAAAAAATAATAATGACTATAAGTAGCACGTGTTAGATAAAATAATAAAAGAGCTACCAATAAAAGTAATAGGGAAGATAAATGAAAAACAAAACAATTAGTAAATGGTAAGAAAGCGTTACTTTACAGCCACGAGGTACTAAAGGTCCCTGTAACGCCGTTAACTTTGTAAAATAACGGCAGATCATGACCATTAAAATAACACGTTTTTTTTAATAACATCCTGAATATTATAGATTTTTCGTTAAAATCTAAAAAATTTGTTGAAGGGTTTTTTTAGTTTTTAACGTGAAATCCAAAAGTTTTAAATATACTGGGCGTTGCATTAATGTTATGAATCAAATTTACGATGTTCATCCTATTTTTTAATAACAAATTATGACGGTTTAGCAATAATTGTAATTTAAAAACAAAAATTTTAAGTGAAAATTACTTACTACATAGGGCATCTTTTTATGCCTATTCATGCCATTGTTAACTAATATTCTGTTACACATACACAGCATATTGAAGAAAAGGGGGATTCCCCAATTAATGCTCTAATTGCCGATGGAAAGAATAACCATGCACCTTTCTCTTAGGTAATAATAATTTCTATGTTTAATTTTATAGTCGCTTTGGTCACACCTTTAAAATCAATAACTACCTAACTTTTATTGTATTTTTCATTACACCGGTAGCTAATAAAGCAAATATCATTTGAGACATCTTGGCTATTGCGATAATATCCGGGTCTGAATAAGTGTATACTTACACAGTAATTGCTTTGTTTAGTGAAAGTATTTGGTTAATCGAATTTAGAAACTAGAAGAACATTGCTCTCATGGGGAGTAGACGCGAACTGAGGAGAGAACGCCTTCCCTATCTGGACTCCTAAGCCGGATAGAGGACCAAGTACACACATATTTGCATTTGAAAGGATGACTGGTTGCTACAACATCTTGGATGACTAGTGTAAGCGCGAACAGGTCTCAGTCAATCCACAGGAAACAATGGTGGTTTCCTTCATGTGAAGGAAATTCCTGGGAGGACTAAGTCACTAGTTCTCAACAGAGAGACAATTCACTTTTCTACAGAGGTTAAATACTTAGGAGTCATTTTTGACCATGGAATTCACACGTTCAAAAAGTTATACAGAGGGTTACGATATCATTAAGCAGGTGTAGAAGAATGTGCGGGAAAAACTAGGGTTCAAGCCCTAAGATGACCTAAGATGGTGGTGAGACCAACGATATCACCTGCCCCACGTGATGACTTGATGGACAAAGATCAGGCAAGTGGTAGCGGGAAGGCTATTGAGTGAAATGCTAAAATAGCGGCCCTACAAGGTATACATATTTACATATAAGGAGGAAATAGGTCGATAGCCTATAGACTGTTGCAAGGACAAGCACCAATAAGCCAGAACCATGAGGCCATGCGACAATGAAAAATGATTAAGGCAAACAACGTATTGGGCATGCTCAACATGCAATAATTTTAAAATGGTCATACCAGAAAGAAATGACTGGAAAAGAGGCCCACCAATAAAGGGATAGCTAGCTAGCCTGGTATACTGACGACTTTAAGGTATCTAGAAATTTTATAAATTTCCTTTCAATAACGTTATTGTTGGGTAAACACACCAACACGTGTAGAAACTATCGTTTTTCACCGTATAGTTTGGTGTATGTAGCATGAATGAGTCATGATTGATCCACGAATAGATTTATTTCACCCCTGGTACAACCCAATTTGTGCATTTAAATTAGCATATGCCAGTTCTTCAAAACCACTTAGTCCAAACCTGGACGGACGATCCCTTAGTTCGAACCTGTACACCAGTACTGTCAATATAGCAACTCTTCACTCGTAAAGCAAAACGTTTGTAATCGTTTTCAATTTAATGTATTTTTGTCTCAGTCAGCATTGTGAACAATAGAAAGAAAACTGTTTCTACCCTTTTAATCTCAAATGAATTCGGTATGTGTCACCGCTCACTTTTATTGTGTGGTTTTGCCGCTAGGCGACCAGCTCAAAGAAAGAAATTAATCAACTAAGTGCTCTGCTAACATTCCACGTTGCTAGATCGATCTCGTCACCGCGCTCTAGCAAGTGCCTCTTCGCGCCAAAAGAACAAATTCCTTTAAGGCCAATTTCTGTTCTTGTATGCACAAATAGTAGAGAATATTTAGTGCACCTCAGATATCTTTGTTCAAGATTGGGCAAAGACCTCCTTTGGGCTGATAACCTAATTTTTCAAAGCAAGAAACAACGTAGCGTCTCTTTCCCCCTTTAGTTGAAGTGATTCCGTAAAATGGCGGCACCGAATTGATAGCTCAAGTGGTGCCTGTACTGTGCAAGTTAATTCAAGGATTCAAAGTGGAATCCCTAGCTGATTAGAGGAAGTAAAGCATTGGAGATTAAGGTATTCTGTACGAAAGAAAGGTGCTAGATTAAAAGCATAAAGGTTTATTTCATTTAAAGTCAGAAACGACAGAAATAAATAACCTGTTTTGTAGCATTAGTTTTATGGATGAAAAGATGAGTGCTTGTAATTAATATAGAAATTGTTTGTATATTTAAATTTATCATATTTAAATGCAATTATTAAATTGAATCAAACCGAATACATGTTTCAATTCCTCTCAGTACCCTATAGTAATACAGTTTATTAAAAGTGGTTAATTAAGATACCACACCCTTCTTTATGTTTTAAACAATAATAAAATCACTTGTTTATCCCGACCAGTTACGTAATTCTTCCATTGTTTGATGACGATTACAATATATCATATTTTCTAAATAATTTCACAAGAAAGGTCAAGAAGTGACAAATCAGTTGAACTTAGGGGACTATGAGACCAGGAAAATTATATTCCAAATAAGTCCTTATTACTTAGTAATTATGAGCAGAAGTTCGTTCGTGCTGAAAAAATATATTGTTTAACTGGGCAAAAGGAATTTCATGGCAAATTTCATGTAAAATACTGTCCAATCATTCCAATGAGGAAGACAAGCTTCCAGAGAGGAAGCAGAATATCGGGAACTAAACAAGAGAATCAACAAAATCTGAGAAAAGATGCTTGAAAATATAACACCGAAAAAAGTGAAAACTTCATAAAAAAATGCATATACGTGACTCTAAAGTAGAAACTTTCTCCAGACATATACAAAATTAAGGTGCGACGAAAATGAAAAATGTTGATAGTCTCCTTCATGCTGAAGCAATATATTCTTTAACTGGGCAAAAAGACTTCTTCGATTTTCGTGTAAAATATTCTCGAATAATTCCAATAAAGAAGACAAGCTGCCAGAGAAGAAGCAAAATATCGAGAACCAAACAGCAGAATCAACAAAATGTGAAGAGGAATGCTCGAAAAATAACACCAAAACAAAAAATTAAAATTTCATAAAAATGCATACCCATGTGAGGCTCTCAAGTAGAAACTACTCCAGACAAACACAAAATTAAGGTGCGACAAAATGTAAAATAGAATAAGCTGTTTCATAAATTTTAAAATAATTTTATTTTATAATTTGTACCACGCATCTTTTGAAATTTCTCCTTTAATGTTGATATCCACCTTCATGCTGCAGAAACATATTCTTTAACTGGAAAAAAAAACTTCTTCGCAATTTTCGTGTAAAATATTGTCGAATAATTCCAATAAAGAAGACAAGCTGCCAGAGAAGAAGCAGAATATCGAGAACCAGACAAGAGAATTAAAAAATGAGAGAAAGGATGCTCGAAAATATAACAATAAAATAAGTGAAAATTTCATAGGAAAAAATGCGTATAGATATTGCACTCTAAAGTAGAAACTATATCTCCAGACAAACACGAAATTAAGGTGCGACAAAAATGAGAAATAGAAAAAGCCGTTAGATAAATTTTAAAATATATTTTATTTTGTTTTGATGTTTCTCGTTTAAAATTGATGTTGATACCCTCTTTCAAGCCGAAAAAATATATTGTTTAACTGGGCCACAGGAAGTTCATCGCAGATTTCGTGTAATATATTGTCCAATAATGCCAATAAAGAAGTCAAGCTTCCAGAGAAGAAGCAGAATATCGAAATCTCTACAAGCGAATCAACAAAATGTGAAGAAGAATGCTAGAAAACATAACACCAAAAAAAATGAAAATCTCATAAAAAATTCATATACATCTTCAGAGAAGCACAAAATTAAAATGCGACAAAACAAAAAATAGAATAAGCCATTTCATAAATTTTAAACACGTTATTCACGTTTTTAAAGTAGATTAAACTTGCTACAAGCTGAAGCCGGAATCAGCTGTATAGGTCTAATGATTACCCAGACACAACCCTTCAAAAATTTGCATTTTTTCCAAAAAAGTGAAATTTTAAGATTTGGGCAACCTCGGACTCCGAAATCAGGGAAAATACTCACTTGGTGGGTAAAGTCCTAGGGAGAGATGTTGTAGGAGATATAATTAGCTTTAATTTGAGTATAGAACGACGTCTATAGGTCCGATAGTTTCCCCACAATGCATGCTTAAAAATAAAAAAAAAAATGGGAAAACTGCATTTTTCGCAAAATTTGCTCTGTTGAGTTCTCACGACCGACGGTTTGAGGAGGTATTTGACTAAAGCACACGTCAAAATTTTCAAATGTATCTCCCCTTAGTTGAATGTGATTAAACAAGAACTAAAAGGCAAAAAGTGAATACCAGAATTAATTATTTATCCTTAAGATCCTTCACGATATTGGAACAGATTTATTAAATTACTATACTGTCATCAGTGTTCGAATTTTCAAGTTAATCCGACGTCTTGAAGTGGTTGAAAATGATGTTGAAAGATTCCATTACATACGTGAAGTTGCAGTGAGGCGATGCATATCGAAACCTCAGTCATCGTACGCGGAGCATCCTTACCCCCCCCCCCCAATTGAAAAAGGTTCCTTAATGCAGTTCATATTTGACAATGCCGGCGTTAACGTCAACACGTTGGCGGGGGACAAAATTTTCCATCAGATGGGCGGCATCGTGGTAAACACCCATACTATGCTGTATTGCTCGATAGAGAAGAAAACTGTTGTTGATTTTATAAGGCCTTTGTTTATTCATTAGCCAAACAAAATTCCTTGGGGTGTGAGGTAGTCCTCGAGAAGTATTAATATACTTACGACATAATTTTCGTAAAGGAAATAGGCTAGAAGTCGTTTGAGACTCTCGAGGGAGGGTTACTTGCGTGTGAAGAAATTTCTAGCAACCGCCGTAATGGCAATATATCCCGTTGATCCTTTCAAGGAAGGTTTTGGTGAACCCCAGTTATGGGTAAGCTGTTTTAAGTTGTTTTGAATGTAGAATTTCAATTAGATTTTTGGGGCCGAGTTTTGGCATTTTTGTAAATTTCATGTTATGTTGTTGTTATGGATTAATTTACGTTTTTAGAGTTTTTGGAGCTGGTTTATAGCAGCTGAATTCTACAGCGGAATTCCGGTAGCTGGCTGTTGCGGGGTTCTAATTGCTGATTCCCTGTAGGGTAGGAAGAGCCACTATTACCTGGAACTTGATTAATTTGGGCTGTTTGACATACAGATAAGGATGATGGCCAATTCTCGGATATAACTTTACAGGAGATCGTCCTTCAAGATAAGTTTAATTTTATATATATTATCACGTTTAGTCAGCACTATTGTGCCAGAAACAATTACTTCATTGCAGAGACTTTTAAATTTAAACAGAATTTAGTACTCAAACATCTTCCTAAAATGCTTTAATATTTTCTTTAGTAAGTAATAGCACACATCATAATCCACTAGAGTATCAATATAATACCTTTTGTGAAGTGTTACTACGCCGGCCTAGTTTCATTATTTACTTCTTACGGGTGCTAGATTTATGGATAATCTCTAGTGCCTATTATATACGAGGAAGTTTATTCACTTTAATACCTTTTTACTATATTTTGGCATTGATATTAGAATATAACATAGCATTTTGAGGGATACGTTTTCTGTTTGAAACTTCCACCTCGGGCTCTTGGAAAGGCTATACTAACCGAGTTAAATTAACTGTGATAAGTTCGGTATTTCTATCACCGTCTAGGTTGCAGGTTGCAGCAGAGCGTTTCGGTGAAGTGAACTTTCAAAATTTTATAACCTTTTATTTGATACCTCTCAAATTTTAAATAAGACTGACAGGTTGACAAGAGGTTGGAATTTTCTGTATTTTTATTACCTTTTTTACTTGACACTTTTCAAACTCTCAATTTAGGCTATCAAGTTGACAAGAGGGTGTGTCTAGTTAGACAGTAACTCATTTAACTTTTAAATTGAATATTCTTAATTTCAGCGCCATCTGCTGAGTATTTTTTTTAGCAAATGGGAGCGAGGAGGCTATTGAGTGGCGTGCAAAAACGACCTCTCTACAGGTATTATTAGACCTACGAATACACATTTACATATAAGGGCAGAGCTAGTCTGGTATATTGATGTTTCGAAGACCGATCAAGGTATCTGGCAATTTTATAAATTTCATTTCAATAGCGTTACGTAATTCTTCCATTGTTTGATGCCGATTACTATACATCATATTTTCTGAGTAATTCCACAAGAAAAGTCAAAAAGTGACTACTCAGGTGATCCGACGGACCATGACTACCAGTCCAGTGACCAGGAAATTGTTTTCCAAATAAGTCAGGAGCTCCTTCGTGCTGAAAAAATATATGGTTTAACTGGGCTAAAGCAACTTCATCGCAAATTTCGTGTAAAATATCGTCCAAAAATGCTTCCAGAGAAGAAGCAGTATATCGAGAACCAAACAAGAGAATCAACAAAATGTAATGAAGAATGCTCGAAAATATAACACCAAAAAAAGTGAACATTTCATAAAAAATGCATATGCATAATATGAGGCTCTGAAGTAGAAACTACTTCAGACACACAAAATTAAGATGCAACAAAACAAAAAATAGGAAAAGCCATTTCATAAATTTTATTTTTTAATTTGTACCACGCGTCTTTTGAAGTTTCTCCTTAATGTTGATATAAACAATATATATTGTTTAAATGGGCAAAAAAACTTCTTCACAATTTTCGTCTAAAATATTCACGAATAATTCCGACAAAGAAGGCAAGCTGTCAGAGAAGAACCAGAATATCGAGAACCAAACAAGAGAATCAAAAAAATGGGAAAAAGGATGCTCGAAAATATAACATTAAAATAACTGAAAATTTCCGAGAAAAAAATGCATATAGATGTTGGACTCTAAAGTAGAAACTATTTCCAGACAAAGACAAAATTAAGATGGGACAAAACTGAAAAATAGAATAAGCCATTTCATATATTTTAATATAATTTTATTTTTTAATTTGTACCACGCATCTATTTTCTCCTCTCCTCTCAAGCTGCCAGAGAAGAAGCAAAATATCGAGAACCAAACAAGAGAATCAAAAAAATGGGAGAAAGGATGCTAGAAAATATAACAATAAACTAACTGAATATTTCATAGGAAAAAATGCATATAGATATGAGACTCTAAAGTCGAAATTATCTAGATTGTAACATTTGAAAAAATTAAATGGGCAATAGGGGAATTTCAGCCTTATAAGTCCCCCCGGACCAGATGGAATCTATACAGTTTTGTTGCAGAAAGGGCAGGATATACTAATGCCACACATCTGCAAGATACTCAGAGCATGCATAGCGTGTGCCCACACGCCAGCGGTAACGCTTTTTGCCACAAATAGGCAGGACACCTGACCAAACGCCATAACGTCATTCCTGCAGGCAAAGGGCAAAGGTCGTCTTTTTGCCAAAAATAGGTAGAACACCTGACCAAACGCCAAAGTCATACAGACCAATAAGTCTAACTTCATTCCTGCAGGCAAACGGCAAAGGTCGTCTTTTGGCCAAAAATAGACAGGACACCTGACCAAACGCCAAAGTCATACAGACCAATAAGTCTAACTTCATGCCCGTAGGCAAAGGGCAAAGATCGTCTTTTTGCCAAAACTTGGCAGGATATCTGACCATACGACAAAGTCATACAGACCAATAAGCCTAACTTCATTCCTGCTTAAAACACTGGAGAAACTAGTCGATCGGTATATCCGCGACAACATTCTCTCAACAAAACCCCATAACGAGGGTCAATATGCGTACCAACCAGGAAAGTCTACAGATTTGGCCCTGGACGATCTAAATAGATTCCTGATGAAGGTAATAGACGATAAGGGAGTGGCACTAGCCACCTTTCTAGACATAGAGGGTGCTTTCAACAACGTTCCGGTTAAATCGCTGGTTAAGACAATCAAACATAAAGAAATACCCTCACCATCTGCAGCTGGATCCAAGCAAACCTAAAGTATAGGACAATAACTGCCACCATAGGTACGGATACGGTTACGGTGCGGGTGGGAAAGGGCTACCCCCAAGGAGGGGTCCTATCACCACTACTGTGGGCCATTCTGGTAAATAGTCTACTAGACAAGGTGGAAAATGAACTATACTTTTGCCTATGCTACGCAGACAACTTAGTCGTAGTAGTCACGGGAAGGAACATGGGACATGGGCTATGTTTCAACAAGAGCACAAAAGGCCTTGAACATAGTAAACAAATGGTGTGAAGAGGAGGATCTGTCAGTTAATCCGCTGAAAACCACAAAGAAAAGAGCATTAAAGGATCTGAAAAATTCAATTCTCAGCGGGATAAAAATTCCCTTTTCCAAGGAAGTCAAATACCTAGGTGTCACACAAAGGATGTGCATCCCGAAGGCGATGAGAACCACCCCAACTGCAGCACTGGAAGTCTTGCTAAATCTACCTCCATTACATTCCCTCATACATGGGAACGTAAGACTGGTACAATACCGGCTCAAGCAGGGCAACAAGCCCATCATTGAATGGAAAAGGCCCACAAGCTGGAATCTAGGACAGCGAGGAGATGAAGCATCTCTGAAATAAATGCTATTAGACGAAACAACCCCTTCCTATGGGTTTGATAAACCCATCTCTATAGCAATTGTAGGCAGAGGAGAATGGGAGGGGGCCTCTTATAAAAGCAAATCAAGCATGATATACCGACGTTCCTAAGACCAGTAAAGGGGTGGGAGTCGGGGTCCACGGATCAAGGTCAAATATCTCCATAAACATGGCAGTCAAGCAAGCAAGTCAAGGAGATAGAGAAATTGAACATTAGAAAAAGGAGGGTAGTCATATACTACGACAGTCAAGCCGCCTTAAAAGCAGTTCGTGCACACAATGTTAGATCTAGACTAGTTAAAGCTCACCATTGCGTGGGTTCCGATATGCCCATCAAGGCAACGAAGAAGCGGACAGACTTGCATAACGGGGCGGAAGTAAGGTTATATTGGGATCTGAGCCCTACTACAAGACCGGCCTGGCAGATATTAGATGTTGCAGGTTTTGTCAGAAGGAGCAGGAAACTGCAAAATAGCTAGGAGAGGCCAAACCAGGACACGCAAGGTACATGGAGGAGCCGGTACTCCATTTGTGGAGTCTGATTAGGAAGACTAGACTGGATGAGGTCCTCTAAGCATGGTTCGAGGTGCTATAATAAACCTGCATCGGTTGCAGTGGCAGATGCGGGCACCAGCGCCAACTCCCTTCAATTTTATTCTATTCTAAAGTGCGGCAAAAGTAGAAAAAGCCACTAGATAAATGGGTTATTGTTTTATGTTTTATAACTAGCCCCATAATAATTAAAACATTGACCCCGGTGTTCTTAATGCCTATCTCTCGTTCAAAAACTTGCTTAAGCGTTGAAACATTGCTTTGTGACCCTGATTAGGTATGAATGTTACAAATCTTTCAATGGGGGTGTCCCTCTAAATACCTAAAAATCAAAACAAGCGACTTACGTCTGTTGTTAAATTTAATGATATAGAATAGAACTTTGACTGTTTGATTCGAGAGATAACTTCATTGAAAATTCATTTGCCAATTAATTGAAGAACTTCCTCGCAAATCGTCGATGATAGGTAGCTTCTGTGTTCGTGGGAGTGCCATGATATTTTTATGTGAATGCTCCAAAAGTCCATTTCTCGGGGATCCCAATATTTCATTTTCACCTCTAAATGCCAGACCTTTTTCGCTGATAAAAACAATTCCATTTATCAATCTTCTGGGAACTTCTCGCCAGTATTTTGTTGCATCGGCATCGTTTACTTGTCGTAGCTCTTGACCAATACTTCAAGAAATTTCGTGTTCATGCAGAAACGTCCAGCAGCATTTTTCCTCGAATAACCTGCGAGAGCTTTCGGGAAAAAAAGTTTGCATACATGGCAATATGCGTGTCCATTGCTAGGAGAAAAACAGAGCCATGTCCGATAAAGTTTGTTGGGCATTTTCTTCTAAAACTCCTTGCAGCATGTCCATCGCCTTGTTTCGAAGTTTTACAATCAAATAGTTCTTTGTCCCAATTTTGAAGTACTGTGGAGTTCATTTTCATTCAAAAATATCATAAACTCAGGCCATGATTCAGTGTCACTTTTCCAAGCAACCAGTTTCACCTAAAGTTAAAGTAAGTGTGAAAACCTCTGCTAAAATTTCTGTAACTGATTTGATTTTTCAAAAATAGCTTTGCTCCTCAACCAAATTATTGTTTTTTAAAAGGAAAGTGAGGTCGGCCTAGACGCTCGGCAACTGCTTTAATTATTTTCATTGGATTTTACATATCGCCGTCTTCAAACTTCTGAGGCTCAACTTGATTTAAGTACACAGGTGAACATGTATTATTATCATTTTTTTGACTAGCGGAACAACCTGACCTGACTTAGCTACAACTTCTTTATCCTTCTCTTTAGCAATCTTTCGTTTGTCATTTACGCTTTTTAATTTCTGTTTCTTTTTATGCAGATTAGTTTGGGTCAGGACTGAGGAGCAATTAATCACTATTTACTCCTATCCACATTTCCTATTGAGCATGCTACTAACTTTAACATTAAAACTAAAAATATACACACCAGTCTCAATGTCAACTATTTGATTATTATTTATCGATAAATAAATTGTGATTTAGTCGAAACTATCTTGAACGCTTGGACCACTGTGGACACTATGCAGAAGATGACGAGTGCGCCTTCGTTATATGCGACAGCACCGCCTGCTAGAGTTGTCACCCTTGCTCCCGCATGCGCTCGCTCCATGTTTTCTGTCGCCTTCGCGCGCAACTTCCGGTCAGCAGACAGTGGGAGATATTCTCGGCAGGCTGGTCAAACGCTCAAACACCAAATGCAAATGATGAATGATGATTACGATCACCAAACTTATATACTATGATTTTATAAATTGACGTAGAATCATTTTCAATTGGGAGTATATGCATGAATCAGGCCCTGCTTTCAATTGCCGCTCCCAAATCACAGCTTTACTTCCAAGATTCAAGTGCCATTTTCTCAATAGCAGCCCTTAAATTACAATATTAATTTTATTAAAAAACATCTATACTGAGCTACTAAGCAGAAAAAAAAGAACAAGATGCAAACACATGGCTGAATCCGTGTTAATTCTATGTACAAATTTAATATTGCCTCAGCATCAACATCATTATCCTGGAAATTATATTTTAAAAAAATCTCTTCTTAAGGAAATTTACGTTTAAATCGTTCCTATTTACATAAAAAATATATTTCGAGATAAGGGGAATCGTAAACATCAGTAAATAATGCAGGCGTAGGTGCGATCGGTATGCGAGTACCGGATAAATATATTCCGTAACCTTTAGCCGAAGATAGTACCCACCACTCGGCTCGGTACTTTTCCCAATATATCACGAGAAAAATATTACGCTACCGCTTTCTTCGGGTTGACTTCGTTACGACACAAGAATCGTTTTTGTGTTTGGGCATGACAAATTTTGAATAATTACGTAGAATGGGAAAGTAATCCTATACGGCGACCGTTGAAAGGCATGCATTACGATGCGGGATCTTAAGCTGAACATTGAATAAGCAATAGGATAATTTTGGCATGCCGCACAAATCTCCTACCCCCAGTGCGGTAATTTTAATACAAAAATATCAATATCAAACACGTTTTAAAAGAAGAATACGCGATTTAACTGAAGGTAAAATATTGATTACCCATCAAGATCAAATAAAACATAAATAAAATACACAATACACCGGTATGACGGCGCATAACGCATTAATAAAGAATATTTATTAGACGTAAAGCTAAAGGTTAAAAAAGAATTGGCAGTTTAACTTTCTAGTCAATCATAATCATAGGTCAACAGACCAGTAAACGGAGAAGTAAGTAACATACAGAGTGTACCCGATGAAGCAACACTTACGGCAATTTTTCTCATATAATTGTTTCAAATTATATCTATATGCGGTGATTGACCTTTATAATGAACGTAATGAAAGAAAGTACTGTTTACAAATATAGTTTACTATTTTATTGAACGGTTAGTATTTCAAGTATTATTTTTCATAATTGGGAGAATTGAATTTAGTAAATGTAAAGTGTCCACACTGTACGGCAGAATACTAATTTTAAAACCCATTTGGACCATCGAACCAAAAACTTAAATTTGTAGCGACATCGCCATAGATGCAGCCGGGAGAACTTGGGGGACAGCAATTTGAGTTAAAATTATAGTATAAAGGTTTGGTAATCGTAATCATAATTCATCATTTGCAGTTGGTGTTTGATGTTTGACCATTCTGATGAGAATATTTTCCACTGTCTGCCATCAGCCTGAAGTTTCGCGACTGCGACAGAAACCACGGAGTGCATGCGAGAGTAAGGGAGACAATTGTAAAAGGCGTTGTTGTCGCATATAAGGATGGCGCACTCGACATCTTCTGCATAGTGCCCATAGTGGTTCAAGCATTCAAGATAGTTTCGACATAAATCATAAATTATTTATGGGCAAATAATAACCAAATTATCGACGCTTCGCTATAAGACAACCCTGGTAAGTATAAAAAATTTGAATGAACCTTATGGATGCAATTAAGAGGCAGCAATTAAAATAAAATTGATTGTGTCTTAGTATTAAAATTAAAATTGCAATTTAAAGGCAGCAATTGAAAAAATACCACATGAATCTTGAGAGTAAACCTGCGTTTTCGACGCAGTAATTGAAAGCATATCCGGATTTAAGCATAGGCCACTTAAATGAAAAATTATTCTACGTCATTTAGTAAAATTATAGTATAAAAGTTTGGTGATCGTAATCATCATTCATCATTTGCATTTGACCATTCTGACGAGAATATTTCCCACTGTCTGCCAGCCGGAAGTTACGCGAAGGAGACAGAAAACACGAAGGGCATGCGAGAGCAAAGGGGACAATTATAAAAGGCGTTGCTGTCGCATATAAAGAAGGCGCACTCGTCATCTTCTGCATAGTGCCCATAGTGGTTCAAGCATTCAAGATAGTTTCGACTTAAATCATAAATTATTTGGGGATAGATTGCAAAAGAAAAGCAAGAGAAGAATGAAGAACTTATAATCAGTCTCAGCCTCAGAAGTTTGAAGACGACCAAATAATTGAAGAAGTTGCCGGGCGCCTAGGCCAAACTCACTACTCTTTTGTAAAACAGTCACTTTAATGATTCTTTGGTTGAGGAGCAAGGATATTTGTTGGAGAATTTGAATAATGTGAAGTGTGTACGTAACTTTATCTTGTATGTGTATGAAAGGACGCAAGGCTGTTTCTCTTGACATTAGTGCATTATTAATTATTGACATTAGTGCATTATTAATTATAAAGAAAGAGAGTTTGATCTTTGAATTTGTCAGGTAACAATCAGAGTTGATATTGATTAATGTTTAAGGTTAAAGGAGAAAGGGCTTTGCAAAGTTAACAATATATTTGTTTTGTTTTTTTTTTTAGTTATAGTCTGGAAGCGCCAGCCTTCCATTTTGCTTTAATTAATCCAAATAATGATTTTGTGCAACAATTGTACTCGACACAAATGATTGATCGTACAATAAAAAGAACAAATTTAAGTACTACATTGGCCTAATTATTCCACTGAGATTAAAAACCTAACAGGTTATGGGCCCAGGGCAGTAGTAAGCACTGTAAACAGCAACGCCAAGATAACCTCAAAAAGAGATTTAAAAAATTGAAAGTATACAAGGTATGAAAAGATGGATGCAAAATTGAATCTTGAAAGTCGAATTATGTGGCTTGGAGATTCAAATTAAATCTATTGCTTCGTATGAAAGGACTGTTTGAAATCGTTACTGGTGAGATACCTCAGCCATTTATCACAGACAGTTTGGATTAAGAAGGACATAGAAGCTCAAACTATTATTGGATTGAATGTGGACGAGAACATTGCTTTAAAAATTACGACATGTTCGACGTCAGCAGGTATGATTCAAAGACTGGAAACACTGTATGGAAAGGAAAGCCAAAAATCTGTTGACATGCTGCAACAACAATTTTTTGCTTATAAATATGATGAAACGAAGACAGCAGTTGAAAATTGTTTGGTAATCGATGGGCTGGAGCAAGAATTGAAAACTAATGGAGAAGATATCCAGTACAGTTGGCTAATGTCTCGAATTTTAAATTGCTTCCCTACAAAATTCGATCATTTTCATGCAGCCTGGCAGTCAGTACCTGAAGTTGATAAGACGCTTATAAACTCCTCAAGTTTATAAGCATCTGCAACAAGAAGAAATAAGACTACAAGGACGTGAATCAGAGACAGTGAGCAATGCACTTGTTGGAAAGTTAAATAAGTCTGGGAAAAATCAACAAAAGAAAAACTTTGTTAAGAAGAAAGATCAGCAAAGTTCTAGTCAGAATAAAAATTCGTCAGGTCAATCAAGAGCAAGAGGTCACAAATGTGGTGAGCCTGGACACTTTAAACGTGATTTTCGAAACAAACCGTGTCAAGAGTATTTGGACTATTGCAAAAGGAACTATGACTGTCACCATTTTCACGAGAAAGGGCATTTCTCGAATGAATGTCCTAAAAAGTAAAGTAATGAAGGTGACAGAGTGAAATCATTTGTCTCGGTGGCACTCTCATCATCAGTATTGAAAGAATTATCGAATCACTATGAACTGTGGATCAAGGACACATGGTTTGACAGAAAATTTAAAGTGGCTGTCAAATATACGTTCATTGAGAACATCAATTCCAGTTGAGATTGGAGACTCCACAAAATTATTATAATGGCGAAGAATGGTGTTAAATTGTCTTGAAGGATGTCTCGTTTGTTCCGGATTTATCGTTTAACCTTTTTTCAGTAACGGCAGTCCTGGATAAAGGTTATACACAGTCTGCGATAGCAGAAAAGTCAGTAATTATGGCTATTAATACTGGTTTACGTATTAATAGCCAAGAGGACAGATGGTTTATTCCACATGATCTTTCGTGCAATGGAAGAGTTTAGTTTGCCGGCAGTTAGTCTAAAAGGTTGGCATCAATGATTAGCACATGAAAACATACGACACGTGAAGGATATTTTGAAGAAGAATAAAATATATTGATGACTGAGAATTTATGTCTTTAAAGGTTGTATGTATGGAAAACAGCACAAAGTTTCTCATCCAATCAATGATGTCGTAGCAAAGAATCCTTTGGACAGAGTACACGTTGATCTTGGAAAAATGAATGTTCATTCTCTCTTTGGTATAAAGTATTTTTTACTGTTTAAGGATGATTATAGTAATTTTCGGACTATCTACTTCCTAAAACACAAGTCTGAGGCAGTAGATGAATAAAATATTTTTCTGAATTTAGTCGAGAACCAATTTGGTCGGAAAGTGAAAATATTGATGTCAGATAATGGTACGGAAATTAAAAATGTAAGAAGCAAAGAAATCTTTGAACAACTTGGAATATTTCACGAACGAGCAGCAACTTATACACCACAACAAGACGGCAGAATTGACAGAAAAATGCGAACCTTAGTTCAAGCTGCGCGAGCTGAAATTTACACTCATGATCTTGGACAAGACTTATGAGCAGAAGCATTGAATTATTCGGTATTTACAACTAATCAAACTGGAAACAGCATTAGTGGAAAAGCTTCAGCGGAATTGTGGTTTGGTCGTCGGATTAGTCTCAAAGCAATTAAAAGTTTTGGTTGTGAGTGCTACATGATGCTACAGGATTATCAACGTTTGAAAATTGATAGAAAAAGCAAGAAAAGCATTATTTCATCGCACTCTACCTTAGACGTCTTCCAAGGCATGGTTCTCCCCACCATATTGAACATCAACACTACCATGGCAGCAGTCAAGTTTCATTACCGTGATATTCGTAAAATCCTTAAAGAACTAGATACGCAAAAGGCATCAGGACCGGACGGAATATCAGCCATCACGTTTAAGAACTGCGCCAATAAACTAACACCCGTTTTTTTCCAGGCTTTTTCTCTCTGTCTCAGGGAAAAGGGATTTACCCATCCTCTTGGAAAGTCGCTCGAGTGCAACCTGTTCCAAAAAAAGGCAAGAAAACCACGCCCTCAAACTATCGCCCAATTGCCTTGCTTCCAATAATCTCCAAAGTCATGGAACGTGTAGTCAATCAGCAACTACTCAAGTACCTCGAGAACAACAGAATAATCAGCGATAATCAATACGGCTTTCGCAAAGAGAGATCGACAGGAGGTATATTGGCCTATGTCACTCATATATCGAATAGGGCAATTGGGAACTACGGAGAGTTTCGAGCGATTGCGTTGGATATTTCGAAGGCATTCGACAGAGTTTGGTATGACGGATTGCTCAACAAACTGCCATCCTTCGGACTGCCAGCCTCTCTCTGCTGCTGGCTTGCTAGTTTCCTTAAGAACTAATCTCTGCACGTTGCAGTTGATGGACACATTTCAGATACATTCACCATTAACGCAGGCGTGCCTCATGGCGCAATACTTTAACCAACTCTGTTCCTCATCTATATTAATGACCTGTTGAACGAAACGACAGTACCCTTGTCTCCCAACGATCTTCTTTCAATTATTGCCCTCCAAAATGTAACTTAAGGCTTATCTTTAAATCACATTTGGTCTTATCTTGATTGCTGTCTTCGAACTGCAATTTTAACTTCGCATTTAATATCTATTTCATTTCATATTCATTTGCATTTAGTTTCCTATCAATTGCTGCCCCTTAACGTAACTCTGAGTTTCGTATCTAAGATAATTTATTGAAGTGAAACTTCCTTAGCCAGGGTAAAGTCAGAAAAAGTACTTATCAAAGTGAAAAGCCCCTTTAATTAAGCATGTTCCAGTATAGCTACAGGGTTGAAATTTTCAAGACACGTAGCCGGGGTAAAATGAGGATCCTCTGCGAAAACTGGACCATGTATATGAATTATACCCCAACCTCCCGGATACCCAAAAATTTTCGAAAAAGATGGGAATTTTTTTTTTTAAATAAGAAATTGTTCGGAAAGTTAATAAAAGTATTATAATACGAAATAAGAAAAAAAAATAATAAAAAAAGAGAGAAACGCGGTTTCCAGCGAAAAAAAGGCGAGGGAGTTCAGCTTCGAGGTTGGGGATGGCAAAAATTGGAAGAAAAAATGCCTTATGAAAAAAAAAAACAAATATTTGTGAAAAAAATGTTAATAAAAGTATTATAAAACGAAATAAGGAAAAAAAATAATAATAAAAAAAACATGAACAAAAGACTGTTCGGAAAGTTAATAAAAGTATTATAAAACCAAATAAGGAAAAAAAATATTAATGGAAAAAGGAAAAAATTGTTCGGAAAGTTAATAAGTGTATTATAAAACGAAATAAAGAAAAAAAAATAATAATAAAGTTTGGAAAACGCGGTTTTCGGCGAAAAGAATTTGGAAAGAAAAGGATAAAACGGAAAAAAAAGGAAAAAAAAGTGTCAAAACCGGGGGCAAAGGTTGAGAAAAAAAAAGCTTTAAAAAACCCAATTCTTTATATCTCTTTCAGAAGTTTAACTTCAGTTGTGTGCTTATAAATGTGAGGCACCTAATTTTTTATTTCTACTGCCAAAATACAACCTCGCTTTTTCCCAAGACCTATTCGGCTTTTTCTTCGTGGCTAACCCAAAATTGTAATATTAGTTTCATCACTGACATATATTTAGTTTTATTTTAATCATCACCTCTTAGTTTTATTCTTAATTACTATGTCCAGATTGCAATATTAATTTTATGCTGTTTTAGCTTTGTCTATAAAATACATTTTTGGTTTTCTATCAATTACTGCCCCTGATTTATAGTTTTGGTCTTGGTTACAATTGTTGCCCCATAATAATTCTAGTATTTGCTTTCTCTCTTAGATACAGTTGGTTTACTTGCCATTGCTGCTTCCCTCCCAAATCTTAGTTTTGTATTGAAAACATATTTGGCCTTATTTTAATTGCTGGGCTCTGTCCCCAACTTCGCCTCTGATATATTTGAATAACCCTCAAATATTTCCTTAAATTATAATCTAAGTTTTGTTTATATTATTAATATTCGAATTGCTGTCTAAGTTTTATCTTTAAGATCCCTTTTAATTGCTTTTCCCAAATTACAATTGTGCTACGAAATTTCAAAAAGTGCATTTTTTACTTCACTATACTTCAACAAAAGAGCTTTTTGGAGCATATGCTTTGCATGACCAACGTGTCGTTGATTAGTTCTTTAGTATTAATAATTATTATTATTCTGATGTGTATGAGGTTGATTCCTGGCACTGACAGAAATTGGTTATACTCTAGCACCATGAATTAGATACTTTTTTTGTTTATATTTGTAAATGTATTAAGTTGGCTTTAAGTTAAAATAACGTATATAAAAACGTTTATAAACTAAAGGTTCTTGTTTTATTTTTAAAATCACTTTAGAACTAGCCGATGGTAATAAATACTGTCTAAGTGCAGTCTATGTTTGTTGTTGGAGAAAATTGTTGCAATTTGAAGCTATTGTCATGCAAATGTTGATAACAGAATTTTCTGAATAACCATAATCCTATTTTCTTGACAAATGTTGATCACTTGTTTCTACCAAGAAGAGGATCTTGCAAATTTAAATAAGCAAAAAGAGATCTAATTTTTAAACCATTCAGATCCGATATTTCCTTAAAATATTCTATAAACCTTTCTCTATAAAGCTATGAATAATTTAAAGTGCAGCATCAAAATTCTTTATGTGTGCCATGTGGCCGGAACGGCTCCAATATAAAATCATGGCATAACCAAAGGAAAGACATCAGGAGTGACCGCCAATAAACCTTTTGTCCAAGTGCACTATCCCCGTTATCCTGCATAAGGATGCGGACACACGAACACCGGAAAATGGCTTTTCGTCATTCAAGATCTGGAATTATGTTTTCCTGTTGATTTTGTGTACGAGCTAAGAACGCTACGAGTAATAAAATATTCTGATTCCAACGTGAAACTGTAAAATATAATGATGCGCCTGAGGTACTGTAAAATACTAGTACGTTCCGATACCACCAAATATGCATGTAAAATTTACCAAAATATATATTGACGGTAAAAATTGATGCTACACTTTACAACTGGACAGGATGTCCCAAATTCGAGCCTCATCATTGAGATCTCGGAAACTAGAAGAGGTGCGAGGTCGGTTAAATGGAGGCAAAGTTGCGCACTTTGATGCTGATCAAAATGCCATTTTACATGTTTAAAAATTCCGAATACTTCCGAAGTGCACACCCTAAAGCTGTATTGGCCCTCTTGGTAAATGAGGCTGCTTGTGTCTCTGCTGCATTGAAGTGGATCAAATTTATGTCGACCCAAGTTTGATTAATTACTGTAATCTGCTCCTGTCTGTGGTGATAGGTCTTTCTCGATGGTAAAGGCTTTGCTGATCTAACCAGCAATTAAAAGACATCGTATGGATTTTAAGAATAAAACTAGGAAGCGGCAATCGAAATAAAACTAAATAAAGGTCAGTGATTAAACTAAGATTACAATTTTGAGACAGCAATGAAGAGGAAGAGAAAACCGAATCGGTCTTAGAAAAAAAGGGAGGTTGTATTTTCGCGATAGAAATTAGAAATAATAAATTAAAATTAAGATTTACGTTAGAGGCAGCAGTTCATAGAAAATTAAATACTGATTAGAAATAAATCTAAGATTCCAACCCCAAAGGAAGAAAAAGAAATAGATCTCAAAGGCGAAGTTAAGATTGG
>MU183378.1:53863-75510 GCA_016904865.1 Pissodes strobi | reverse complement strand
GCTCTCACAATATTTTCTCCAGGTTTCTAGAACTGCATCCAAGTCTGTGACTATATCTCCGTTTTCCTTCATTATGACCCATGATCTTGGAGAGAATTCACGGTTTATTTGCTTTACTGATTGGAATAAGCCTCTAGTGTTGTTGTGTTCAGAATGATGTTGCGCTTCGGCACATATGTTTTGCAAATATGTATTTTTATCTCTTCTGTATAATGTGTATAATATGTATTTTTATCTCTTCTGTAGTTTTTGTATTTGTTTACTGAGTTCTGTATATTTCGATTTTAATTCCTGCGAGTTTAAGCCGAGATTTCTGAGTATACGCCTATCATTGACTATTTTAAATGTCTCATCTGACATCCAATGTTGGCGCTTTTTCGAGGGGTGGTTTATTGGTTTCTCTTTAACAGCGGTGGTTATGATATCTTTAGTTTCCATCCAGACAGTCTCAGTTGTTTGGCTATTTATGTGTGGCGGCCATCGGCTATTGTATTCAACTTTTCCTGAAAGGTCTTTCCATTCTCGATTGTGAGCGCTGTGTGGTTTCTGTAATTTTTTCTGAAATCAGCAATAAGCAACCGATGCCGCTATGGTCGCTATTGGAGTCTACGCTTGGCATTGTCTTTGCATTCCTGATTGAAGTTCTCCATCGTGTTCGTATTAGGATATAATCTATTTGGTTTTTGTATTTCCCATTAGGAGATTGCCAGGTGTACAAACGTCTGGTATTCTGTTGGAACACTGTGTTGGTTATTGTAAGATTGTTGTCATTGCAGAAGTTGAGCATTAGTTCACCTCTGTCATTCCTTTGCCCAATGCGGTACTTCCCAACAATATTTCTAACGTGATTGCCGTCTTTTGTGGTACCTATTTTGACATGATAGTCCCCCAAGATTATCAGCATTTCTCTATTTGGGATTGCTTCTATTGCTCGTCCAAGTAGTGTGTAAAATTCATCTATTTCATCTTCGGGAGATTCATTGGTTGGTGCATACACTTGAATTATATTTAGTGTGATTGGACTTGCGTGGAGTCTCAGGGTTAGGATCCTGTCACTGACTGCTTCATATCCCTTCAAGATTTACCATAACCAATTGATGTAGCTATATGGCAATAGCGCCGTCTTAACCTAGACGATATCCTCCTCCCCTTTCTTTTTCCCTGCAAGAAGTTTTGGTGGCAATATTGTCCGAACTGTACTAAGTAGAGAGTGACCTTTCATGTTGCTTTGTCTTGGGCCACGGGTTATATAGTCTAACCCATTCCCACCAATTCCTATGTCCGATCCATTCATAGGGTCGGTAATCTACCTCTCAGTCTCCTGCCCTCGACCTTGCCCTTGAGTATGAGTATTTCGAGTTTTCCTGTCCTTCTGGAAATGTGGCGTAAGTATTGAAGCTTGGCTTCCAAAGTTAATGCTGAAGCTGAATGGCAGATACATGTTGTATGAAGAGCAGTAGATTTATGCCTACAATTTGGAAACATAATGTCCTAAAGCAAAACTTGGTTGCTGTACCCGATCAGGCTCTCATTTGGAGGTTCACGTAATCTTGTAGGTCATTTTCTGATATTTTTTGCCCGACCTCATCTCGAGTATAGGTTCTCTTAGTTATTTGAACCTAATACTTGGTGTCTTAAAGACCCAAGCTTGCCTCCTCTGCTTGTCATCATCAAATAAAGAGGTCCAAGAGTACCTTTGCCTTCTTGCATCTGCACTATCTACTCTTAGAGAATTTTCCAAGGCTAAGTTAGGATTGTTAAAAGTATTCGCTTTATGACGATACGAAAGGAGCTTATTGGACTTTATCAAAGCGTTCAACCTGGCAAACTTTGGTTTATAGTAAGTGCTTCAATGCAATATTTTTAAAAACAATAGTTCTCTCCTTGTTCATTTACGTAGAGGCTACCCTCAGTTTGAGGCTTTCAAGTTGATACCATAAAAACTGTTAAATTTAAGACGAAATGAAACCAATGACTAGAAGTTGTTGGATCACCAAAACACTTATCCTATAATAAATAACAAAAATAATAATTAACTTACCAGTAGCAGCGCATTTTTTGAAATAGTCGTACGACGCCTTCAGAGGGCTGTCATCTTGCATCCACCAGAAATCTTTGGCACGTTTTCCGTCGAAGGCGTTGTTGATTTCGTGTGGGTCGGCAGCTGTAGGAGGGTGTGCTTGTCCTTGGAGGACGTGACTCACGTCCGCAAGAACTGTCGTGAGGAGTGTTATCCCCACTATTGATAGTGGAGACATGCTGGCCTAATCTGCAACAAAATAAGAATTATAGAGAGATTTTGCTAACACTTAACCCTAAGGATGTTGTATTTTAGCTTGATAAAATCTGTTACTTATTTCGGTATTTATAGGACAATAGTTTCAATGGTTTTCTAAATGTTACTATATTTCTGGCATTCAGATTTATTAAATTTGGAAAAAAAGAAGAAGTCTTTGCTGGAATTCGAACCGACTACCTCGGTATTTATTTAACCATTTGCACTTCACTATACCGAATATTGTTCAATTTTCCTTAAAACGGATGCATACTTTTGAAGGTATTTGATTTCTTGAAACTTTTCCAACATCTTTTCTTTTCCATCTCAAATTGAATCTAATATCGACAGGATCATCCTTAATGCAATAAATCCCTAATAAATTCTTCATGCCCATAGGTCCTATTCTACTTTTTTAAACATAAACGTACCAAATCCATAAATTTATCTAAATATTATTTCGAAACTAATTTGAATTTACAAACCATGACTACAAATAAACGTCTCAACGAAAGAGATGCAGAATATAACTATTTTAAAACGAGTTGAAATTCAATTCGCATTTCGGTGTTCTTCTAAGTATCAATTATTGCAAAATGTTTCAAATATCTCGACGTTATTATTTAGCCATAAAAGATGAAAATGGTAGTCTTGCAACAACGTTGATTCTCCTTTTTTTTGGCCTTGCATTGTCGATAATGCGCAAAGTATTAGTTAATTGTTCGGTTGTATTTTTTATATTTATGGTAAATGTTTGGAGTGGTTGTGATCTGTATTTTAGATGTAAAATTTTTGTAGAAATACAATTGCATTACAGTACGAAAGCAGTACACAGGCCAACAGGGCTTCGGAAGGCCATTTCTTTCATAAAAACGGGGATATAAAATTATATGAACAGAGATTCACAAATGTTTCCATTTTTTTTAAATAATTTACAAAATGATGAAAGTATTAAATTATTAAAAGATTATATAGTATAACATTAGCTATATATGTTAGCAGCAGCAGTATGTTAGGTGTTAGCAAAAGGAAACTCTACAAACCGAGTCGAACACCTGAAAGGAGAAGATAACGAATACACAAAAACATCCGAGGAAAGTCTGAAGCTTCTCATTAAAGCCCACTTTCCAGTGTCAATTCAGTTGATCGAAACCACAGTGCTCGAAGAGCCTCTTAAAAGAAGACCAACGAAGCAAGATTGGAGGCTAGCTGCGGTCAGATGGGCAGTAAGCCAATTTCAACCGTACAAATCACCGGGGTTAGATGAGATATACGCAGTCTGAAGCTACAGAGAGGACAGGATAGTTTGGTCCCATCTCTCTGTAAGATCTTCAGAGGCTGTATAGCTTGGGAATTCATACCTAGAAAATGGCAACAGGTGAGGGTTATATACCTGTCGAAGGTAGGCAGGATACCGGACCAGACACCAAAGTCATTTAGACCCATCAGGCTATCGACGTTTATGCTGAAAACCCTTGAAAGGTTAATCGATAGGTACGTAAGAGATAATGCTCTAAAGTCCAACCCGCTAAGCAACTGTCAATATGCATACCAAGCAGGAAAATCTACGGACTTAGCCCTATACGATTTGAGTAGGCTGCTATCAAAATCCATAGAGGATAAAGAAATAACACTAGCTACTTGTCTCAATAGAGAAGGCGCCTTCAACCACGCGTCACCAGATTTGATCGAAAGATCCCATGATGGAGGACTAGTCCCAGGAACCATCCGTCAATGGATCAAGGCCAGCCTTAAAAATAGGACCGTCGTATCCACCTATGGCGAGGCAATACTTAAAACAACAGTCGGGAGAGGATGTCCGCAAGGAGGAGTATTATCCCCACTACTGTGGGCTATTCTACTGGATGGTCTAATCCAAAAACTTCGGGCGGAAAGCTTTCACTGCCTAGGCTACGCAGATGACTTGACGATTGTGGTGCGAGGAAAGTTCACGGGCACCATATCGGAAAGAAGCTAAAGAGCCCTTAACGTCGTAGACTCCTGGTGCAGAGAAGACCAAATGTCAGTTAATCCACATAAACAACAAATGAGATATTTACCAGGGCTAAAGCAAATGAGGCTAGCTGGAGAAGCTATACCCTTTTCCAAAGAGGCCAAAGACACCTGGCAGTCACCTTTGATCAAAAACTTACATGGAACACGCACATTCAAAAAGGGGCGCGAAAAGCCACAGTGGCTCTAGGTATATGTAGAAGAATGTGTGGAAAAAATTGGGATTGAACCCGAATATTACTCTATGGTTATACACAAGGGTGGATAGACCCATGATAACATATAAAGCAATCGCCTGGTGGACGAAAACCAGACAGGTAGAGGCGATAAGAAGGCTAAATGGGATACAGAGACTAGCTTGCCTCTGTGTTATCGGAGCCATGAGCACAACGCCAACAGCAGCGATAGAGGTATTATTAAATATACCCCCATTTCATGTTCTCATACAAGGCGAAGCCAAATCGGTCTGTTACAGACTAACACAAAGCCAAACACCACTAATAAGAGGACACAGCACCGAAAATAATAAACTATATTGCGAGATTAAGGAGGATCAAATCCTAGGCATGCCCTCGGACTGCTCCACTCCGCAGGATAGCTTTAAAAAGACATTTTCAACACAAATATCACCAAGAGACCTATAGATAAAAGATCAAGGAATAGGAGCCGGAATCTACGAATCAAGGACAGAGATCAAAAACTCGATACCTATGGGCACACTCGCCACAGTATTTCAGGCGGAAATTGCAGTTATCATCCTATGTATAGAGGAAACCATCAGGAGAAAGGTGAACAACAAGACAGTCGTTATCTACTTCGATAGCTAGGCAGCAATCAAAGCAGTATCTTCCAATATATAGTAACAGGGGAAGGCTTAATAGAAAAGTGACCTTGGCGTGGGTGCCAGGACACGAAGGACGTGTAGGCAACGAGATGGCAGACGAATTAGCCCGAGAAGACTCGTCCCAGCCACTAACAGGACCAGAACCATTTTGCGGAGTCGCAAGGTCCATAGCCAAGGCATCCAATCAAAAAGGGATAGAAAATGCGTCCCAGATGTGGTGGTTTAATCTACCGGGACATAGACATGCCAAATATTTCATCAGCAAACCTTCGGCAAAATTAAGAGCACACTTGTTAAGTTATAATCGGAAGTCAATAAGAATCATAGTGGGACTACTAACAGGACACTGCCAACTAAAGAGACATATGAGTTTGATAGGCCTGGCATGGCGGAGGAATCCCTGTGTAGGTTCTGCCAGGAAGGGGGGGAGTCGGCAAAACACATTATCTGCCACTGTGAAGGACTTTCGAGGTTGCGCTTCGAAACTGCGGGGACGACCAATCCAGAAGCGAAGCGCTAAACTACACCATGGAGCCACTGTCGAGATTCCGGAACCTGATCAAGAAGGCACCGTTGAACACAATACTCTAAGTACAAGGAGGGTTGCAATAGATCTTACAGGTCGCAGTGACAAAAAGGCGATGCCGCCTCCTCCAGACATGTATATATCTATCCATCTTTGTGTGACAACATGGCGCTACCAAAGAAAATGCGGAAAAGTATCTCTGAGCAAAAATCAGCTTATTTTTGCTGTAAACCCAAAGAAAATAAATCTAAAGTGTGTGTAGGGTGTGGAAAAGGTTATCATGATTAATGTGCAATTCGTAACCATGCCGATAGCGTAATAATCATGGACAATTCAATATTATTGTGTGGAGATTGTGCAGGTGGTCTCATAACCTCAAACTTCGACGCGCTAAAATCGGATTTACAGAACGAATTCCTGCTTCGAGAAGAATAGGAACCTTGCACGAAACAACATCCTTTTCGAAGAAAAACTATTGGAGGAAAACAAGGTGAAGGAAAATACACATATAGAGGTGGGCATTCAGTGTAGTTTAGCAAAATCGGAAATCCCATCCAGTGAGCTCGGCGATCTGTCAACCCAAACTATCTACGACAGATGATGAGGTTTTTATTGTCGATAACACACATGTGAAAAATTCCAATGTCGAAAGTAGTTCAATTGATTCGAATAAAACGTCAACCTCAAAATCAAATGTCAATATTGGCAAAAATGTTAACACTCGACGAAAAACAGAAAACCTGATCCCCCCGGTGGCCACCACCGTGAAAAATTCAGAAAATTGACTTAAAACCATGGAGAGTAAAATTATTCAGGATAATGCAGAAAGTAAATCTGCCTACGAAGAAAGAAAGGACAACAAAGAGTAGAAGGTAGTGAAGGGAAAAAGATCCATGAGAAAGGAAAGTTATAGACGTCCAGTCCCTGTCAGAGGCCCTAATGAAAACACTGCTAATTTAAAAGTGGTGGGCTCACCTGTGCTGAAAATAGTGAGTTGGTTTGGATCTTTATTTCAAACCTAGATCCAAATATTAAGGAGAAGGATATGTTGGATTTCTTGAAATCGTTGGGTGTGGGCCAGTACTGCCGGTGTTATAAGATGTTTACCAGGAAGGACAATATTAAGGCATCCTTTAGGATAGGTGTACCAACTGAGAAGAAAGAAAATATATTGGATAGTGGAAATGGCCAACAGGTATCTTAATAAACCATTTTCTGAATCTTCAGAAGCAGATCCATTCCAAGGAACTAGGCATCAAAGACCTGGATCTACAAGGCAAAAAATTAACACACACACAGATGAAACAACTTCACCCAGAAGTAAAAGTAAACAATGTCTAAAGATCTTGCATGTCAATGTTAGGTTATTAAGAAACAAGATATTGCAATTGGATGTGTTTGTTGCTGACAAAAACCTAGATGTAATATGCATTTCTGAACACTGGATGACTGACATTGAAATGAATGCATTTCAGTTAGATGGATACACTACTGCCTGTTTTTTTGGTAGATCTCACCATTCTGGAGGTGGAACAGCTATTCTAGTCCGTAATAATATAGGTTTAAATTTTAAAAATGTTTTGATAAATTTTAATGTAGAAAAATGTTTGGAATGTAGTTGTGCCTATTTTAATAATTTTAACTTGTATGGTTTAGCTATTTATAGATCTCCGTCTGGCACATTTGACACCTTCTTGGCTGGCCTGAATGGCATATTACAATCTCGAAATAAGCGTGGGAATATTGCCTTGGCGGGTGATTTCAATGTGCACTTTGGTTCTGATGATGTGGTCTCAACATCTCTCTGTGATAGTTTGGCTTCTTTTGATCTTCAAAAAACAATTTTTGAACCAACACGGCAGGGAGAGTGCCTTGATAACATCTTCTTAAATGGGGGCATTGAGCTGGTTTGTTCTGGGGTCATTGAGCCGGATATATCAGACCACACCAGTCAGTTCACTGAGATTCTCATTCATGGCAAGGGAGAACCGTATTCTTGTGCAAGGAAGGTCTGTAGACCACTGACGCAACAGGGTATGTTTTTATTTTATAACACCATTTCACATACATCCTTGAATTTCATGTGCGGTACCCATATTAATTTTGAACAGAAATTTCGTAAATTTATCGAATTGTTGGGGACTGCATATCTGTGCTCTTTTCCTAAGAAACAGTTTATTGTACGGTCTGACCAATCTATCAGTTGGTTTAACTCAAAATTAAGAGCTATGAGGGAACATTTAAGACTATTGGGTGACATAAGGAGGCAATATAATAGTGCGGGTAATAAACAGTGTTATAATCAGTATGTACAATCTTATAAGTCGGAAATTCGTATTGCAAAAGTTGCTGCTAATGATAATTTCATAAATTCCTCAAGTAATCCGAGTAAAGCTATGTGGCAGGTGATAAAAAAACAGACCAATAAAGAAAACATTATTGGCACAACTAACAATTTGAATTCTAATGATTTTAATGATTTTTTTGGTAGTGTAGCGGAAAGGCCTTTGGGTAAGATACCCGCTACAGATAATGATCCACTTGAGTATCTTAATCTTAATACAGATATATTGACGGGCTTCCATGACTTACAATACAACACTGTATTGTTTTGTGACCTCAGTAAGGCGTTCGACTGTGTTGACTATTCCTACGGAAGCTGAGAGCATACAATTTTTCTCACAGTAGCATCATGTTGTTGCAGTCCTACCTTTCAGATAGATAACAGAATGTGATCTACTCGGGGGTGCAGTTGGCAGAGCGGGAGATTGGTATTGGAGTTCCTCAGGGATCTGTATTGGGACCTATATTGATTCTTATTCTCATCAATGATTTACCATTTGGTGATCTAAATTCCGGATACACGCTCTTCGCTGACAACACAACTATCTCGGTGCATGCATCAAATTTGAATGCTTCAGTGACTGACTCAGTAGCGGCATGGGAGAGGGCTGAGCAATGGTTTAATTGCAACCGTCTACTGCTTAATAGAGAAAAGACTATTAGAATGGTTATCTCAATGAGGGACTTGTACGATGCAAATGAAGAGCTGACGACAGTTAGGTTTCTTGGCGTGTGTGTGGACCCACGCCTGCAGTGGCACTCTCATATAAGCTTGGTAGCTGCCAAGTTATCTAGATCTGTTTATTTACTTCGCAACCTCTCAGCTGAAGTTTCGCCATCTTGTCTGAAATCTGCTTATTATGCCATCTTTAATTCACATATCTCATATGCTGTCCTTATGTGGGGGCATGCACCCCGTGCAAATACTCTTTGGTATCCAACGTAAGGCAATTAGGGTGATGAGTGGATTCGCTTTCCGAGATGATTGTAGAGCCTATTTCAGATTGTGGGGAGTACTTACATTGCCTTCTCTATATATTCTGGAGACCCTGCTTTATGTTAAGAATAATCCTGGTAATTACATAAGACAACAAGAAGTGCAGAGTTATCCAACGAGACATTGTACTGACATTGTGCCTTCATATTGGCGGCTAGGAAGGTGTCTGACTGGTGTTGGATATTGGGGAATAAAGAGTTAAGATCTCTTCCGTTCAGTAAATTTAATTCCAAGATTAAGGATATTTTGACAGAAAACTGTTTTTACTCCTTTGAAGAATATATTTCTTTTAATTTTATTGACTAAATGTTTTTTTTAATTGTTAATACTTTGTTCTTAATAGTAATTAATTGTGTATGTGTTTAGTGTTAAGATAACTTGTAGATTTTTCACTTTTTACGTATGTAAATTACTATATAATGGTGACATTAATAAATTATTTGATTTGATTATCTATATATGTTTTAATTTAATCAATGAAGCAGACACTACAAACTGTTTCCAATGCCAATGTTGTCAATTTTGTTTTAATAATTCCCAAAGCGATGTTGTTATTAAATTATTAAAAGAGTGTATGTTATAACATTATTTATATACGTTTCTATTTAATTAATGACGCAGATAATCAATGTTTAATTGCCACGGTTGCAATTTTTTTTTTCATTATTCACAAAATGATGAAATTATTAAAAGAGTATATTATAACTTATGTCTATATGTTTCCATTTAATCAATGACGCAATTATTAAAAGAGTATATGTAATAACATTATTTATATATTTTTTAAATTAATCAATGACGCATACTACACAATCAATACATAATTCTAATAATTATTTCCGATGCCACTGTTCCCTAGTCCCTTCCATGCTTTGTAATTCCGCTGATTTATAGACTTCCTATATTTTTCTTTTAGTTCCCATTACCGGTTTAACTTGACTTCTTCTTTGAGTGTCGTTGGTCCAGGTTCCGATATTATCGCTAGCAAAAATCCTTTATTCTCATTGTCATTTTGTCTCAAAGGGATCCTGGCGAATTGGAAATCTGAATATGTGAGCCAGTTTTTCTTTTTCGATATAAGAGATGCTCTCGTTTGATTTCCCCGCATGGATATTGTGCCCGGAGGACGTGAAAAAAACACGAACTTCTTATTGTTCAAGTTCGAACTCAATCTTTGCATTGACGATAGAAATCAATTCAATTCTTTCCCAACTGGCGTCATTACACTGCAGACTGCTATGACATTATTTTTCCTATAAAAATAAGGCTTTTTATAATGTACAGGTTCTGAAACTAATCATCATAAAAACTGTTATGGCATTCGTTACAAAATGAAATTTTGTTATTTTCTTAGAATATTTTTGTATAATGACGACGCCAGTCTATAAATAAAATATTAGGAGACTTATTTATTATTCCGTGAAAGAGCCTCCTAACGGCTTTCGCGATAGATAACCATTAGTCAAACAGATAATGTAAATACGTTTTGAATGAACCGCAGAAGATCCGCATACCATCGTATTTGTTTGAGCCGTTTATTACGAAATCGAGGGGATTTTGTAGAAGTGCTGACGGTGGACGCCTTGATGAGATTCGCAGCCAAGCAGGAAGTCACGAATTTTTAGATGAGTTGATATTATCAGTCGCTAATTAATCAAAAATTGTTTTTTTGAAATTTTAAGGATTGGTCCCTGCTAAGAAATATAAATTTAATCAATATTATGTCCTAGAAGAAATTATTCGACTTTTATTTTGGCATTAAAAATTGGAAATATAAATATTTAAATTAATTCAGGATTTTGACAGTATATTCATTCCATAAAAGTAAACAAATTACTAGGGATAAGCGCGGTTCTAGTGCACTTAACTACCCATGCATTTAAAGAAAAAATAACGGTATGTGCTTGAAAACTTCAACAAAGCTATATTAAAAACTAATACATTATTTTCCCTCAAAAGTCTATTTTCTCCATATTTTCGAAACAGAGAAGCATTTAGAGTTTTTCTGCTAAAATTTGACTATCGAACTGTCTCAGTTTTTATTTGCGAGTTTCCAATGGTGAAACCCGCGCGTTTCGCGCTCAAACAAAATTGTTGACCGTTATCGTGTATCAAAGCAAAATTATAAAAAATCGTAATAACCCAAACTAACCCCATAATAGCTCGGAAACTGAAAATCGTTGACCGTTGGCTGCCTAAACACGTCCTAAATTCGAAAACTCCATTCTTAGCTGTTTTCGAGAAAAATAAGACTGAAACGTTAGGTTTAATAAACCGAATCGCTTCCCTGACTATTTCACAAGTCGACGCCGATTTTACCTGAATGAGCGTCACATATCCGAGCGTGACAGTTTAGTCTTATTCACTACTAAGAAAAAAATGTATTAAATGCTCCTAAAGAAGTTTCCACTTCAAAAAGATGAGTGTCGAAATGCTTTCAATACGAGCGTAAAATGGAAAAGATAATATTAAAAGTTGATTTTAATAAACTAGAAAATACCTAATTTTAAACATAAACGCAAATTCAATGGATACATCCACGAATTTATTTCCTTATGGAGACTACAAAATATTATTTTATTATTATTATTATTTTATTCAAAATTGGGACACAAAATGCACAAAGAAAAATATAATGCAATTTCAAATATCCCTAAAAATGCGTTGAAAAACATTCAATTAATGCAATTTCGGTGCGCATTCTTAGGCAGTCCATAAATTAATATATCCCATAATCAACAAATCAAAGCTAAAGAAGCACGAGTGAGATAAGTTTCTCTTATTTTCTCATGATGGGAAACTAGATTTCTACCCATTAATTTTAGAATCTCAATTTTTCGAAAGTCCTGAAATTTTGTCTGTCATACACTGGATCTAGCATTGGATACGACTAACCAAAACAATCATGAACTACAGATGGGAGGATTTCAAGACGACGAGACAAACTGTACAGAGAAGTCAGGACTAGACCGCTAGAACAGAGACTACAGGAGGCAGCGACGAAATTCTTCAGGTACACGATGACGACACAGGAAATAACTAGGAACATAGAAAAAGCCATTCAGAAAAAGCCACCAAATGATCCACGAAGTGATGCTCTGAAAATCCAGAACAAGGTCTAGGACCCTAGTTGACCCAATGTTGCGTCAGAGAGAGAATAACATTGAGCGAATGTAGTTGCCTACTAGAGCCTAGAACTCTCGATATGAATATTATAGAGCATCTGCAGAATAGACTACAATTTAGGTTGGATCAGACGGAGTATGAGCATAATAATCTGTATGACTTAGCGCAGAGTAAGAGACTAATTGGAACAACTTTTCAACAAGATCCGTCATTTCTTTTACAAACTACAGCAATTTTCAAATTGCAATTTATGACTAGCTAGTCGATTTGGATGAATTTCATGAGAAAGACAGTGGCTGGGCACTCAGTAGAGTAATTAATTTAATGATAAATATTAACAAGTTTTATTCACTTAGGGCAGGTAGTTATATAAAGCTTCCTAAACAAATTGTTAACAAAGAAGCTTGTATTAATGTTCAGAATACTGATGAAATGTGTTTTGGGTGGGCGATAGTTTCTGCTTTGCATCCTGATAAAACAATAATTATAATTTACCATCATCATACCCGAGCCCTAATCAAGTGTTGTATCTGAAAGGTATACAATTTCCTATTACTTTAAGACAAGTCCCTAGATTTGAAAAGCAAAACAACATATCGGCTAGAAAAAAACAAAAATAATTTTAATGTAATGCCGACATACTTGACTAAGAATAAGCAATTGCAATTTTTGACAAAGTTTTCGATTTTTGGCCTACTCTCTTCTCACCCTGTATAATATCCAATTAATGTTGCTAGCGTAAAGCGGCACTTCAACGTGAAATCTCAATGAATCGGCCTTTTGGGATCTGAAAAGCTCATCAAAATCCGCCAATTCACAATTTATATATGACGCTAAATTGCGCTACTCGAAGTTAACGCAACCGAATCAAAGCAAAACTAACCTAACCTTAGCTAACCTAAACTAACCTAGGTATGCAGGATGTCTACAGCTCCTTAACCGCTCTGAACCCGTTCCTATACAGGATAAATTAGGGTAACGGTTCGTATTTATTGGGTAAAGCCAACAACACATTTACAATAGGACAAAGTGCTCACAAAATTTTAGCTCGTGACGTCATGCATGTGGGCTTTTGCGATTTGGAGCGAAGATGTTTGAGGGGAGCTTACGGTTGGAAGGGTAATCGCGATCGAGGCGCAATCGGTTGCAACGTTGCCAGACTACTACGATAGTAACAAATATTAGGATGCCAGTATACAGGGTGTTTCTTAATAAGGTGCTAATATTTAAGGAAGTTATTCTTGGGTCCATTTTGACAAAAAGACGTCATATGAATATATGTCCTAAAAGTCTTAGCTTTTGAAGTACAGGGTGCTAAAATTAAGAAAACATTTTTTTTATTATAGCTTTGGTATTACCCTAGATATTTTTGTGAAAGTTGGTACACGCCTTCTATGCATCAAGATGCATTTTCTGATGTACAAACAATTTTATTACTTTTACCAGTGGCGCCTGTACGGGTTTTAAATTGAATATTTTTGAGGAAAAATATTTACGCCACTGCTTTTTCTTAAAGTAAAAAATTATTTTTGAAATCCCCATTCCTTTCTGAGCAAAAGTTGTCTCTTGCTCTTTTTTCGTTTGACGTACGGTTTTCGCTTAAAAAAATGCAAATAAGTCATTTGCACGTTGGTATTTTACCGTTTAAAAATTATTGCTCAAAGTTATTGTTTTCGAAAGTGGTCTACCGAGGTGCAAATTAATGAATTTAATTTTTTTATGTGAAAACAGTACGTCAAGCGAAAAAAGACCAAAAGACCACATTTCCTCAGAAAGAAATGGGGAATTCAAAAGTAATTTTAACTTTAAGAAAATCAGTGGCGTAACATATTTTTCTTCAAAAATATTCAATTCAAAACCGGTACAGGCGCCACTGCTCAAAGTAATAAAATTGTATGTACATCAGAAAATGCATCTTGATGCATAGAAGGCGTGTACCAAGTTTCACAAAAATATCTAGAGTGATACCAAAGTTATAATAAAAGAAAATCTTAAAATTTTAGCACCCTGTACTTCAAAAATTAAGACTTTTAAGGCATATGTTCATGTGAAGTTTTTTTCTCAAAATAGACCCAAGTATAATCTCCTTAAAATATTAGCATGTTATTAAGAAACACCCTGTATAATACATTACTATTTCTACAATATTGTATTAAACTTATTTCCATAAGAGGTTTTTTCCTCTTTTTATAATGTGGTATTTCGTAATTTATTTATTTAATTATCTAATACTACTACCTTCTTCGTGCACTTTCCTAAAATAATACTTTCCTTGTAAAGCCGACAACAGCGCATCATCTGAGATGATACAAGAAGAAACAAAACAAACGAGTAATTGCCAACAATGGCTGCGGTAATTAGTGTTATTTTCTTGCATATTTCTCAAATGGGAACTATTTATGTGCTTTTAAGTGCGTGATACTTGCAACTAATATTTCGTTGTATATTTAGGTAGACAATTTATATTTTTAAATACGTAAAACCATATATTTCAGACTTAAATATCTGTTACCTTTGTGTCGGTTGGCTGGTTATAATTTTTTGTTTGTGTTTAATTGTCTTCTCTCGGTTTGGCTGGTTTCATAGTAACTGATACTGATAATTATGCCTCAAAAATGTTGTATTCCTGGCTGTAATGGAAACTATAAAAATGTCAAAAGGCCTTGAAATAAACCAAATTGAGTTTGATGAGAAATTTTGAGGAGTTTATGGTAAAATTTTCTAAAATATTTTAAATCATACAGGGTGATTCAAGAAGAATAGTTAGGACAAGAGTATCTGTTTTTTACTAAGCAAACTGATTTTCTTTTTGGAAATTCAATTAGAATTTGAGCAAATAATGACTTCAAAGCCTTAAGCGTGCATATTGTCAATATATAAAAAAGCACAAAACTGTCTGTTTTTAAGGAAACATCATAAATTTTCCAAACATTAATATATTAAACTATTGTTTGTCAAATAAAAATTATTTAGTCGCATCCATTTTACTTAAAATGGCTCTATAATAGACCTGACAATGACAAGAGGCATCATCAACGCAAGACTCAGTAACTGGAGAGTTCTAGACCAGGAGACATCAAGTGATCACAGATATGTCTACTTCGCAATAGTGCTCATTAACAAACCTCAAAATAACAACACACCGATGGAACTTTAAGAAGATAAATATGTCAAAACTTGAGGAAGCTATGGTCAGAGCAAAACAGACAAAAACACCAAACCCCCCCCCCCCCCCCCCCCCCAAATCGCACGGTTCTTGTCAAAAGATGCTCAACCCTGTTGTTATATTTAAGAATCTCGACTACGCCTATCTTGAAGGCTTCGAAAAATAGAAAATTTAATTATCTTTGATCTACCCTAAAATTTTCGTGAAGAAAGAAAGTTAATTGTAAATACCTGTTGCTTTTGTGTCGGTTGGCTGCTTTATTTACAGCCAATAGCCACTCAATTTCAGCATAGTTTATAAGTTTTTGTTCGTGTTTAATTGTATGTTTTTCTCTCGGTTTTGGCTAGTTTTATAGTAACTGATACTTAGTGTAATTATGCCTCAAAAGTGCTGTATTCCTGGCTGTAACGGAAACTATACGAATGTCAAAAGGCCTTGAAATAAGCAAAATTGAATTTGATGAGCACGAAAAAAATACATATATTTTCATAATTTTGGGAGTTTATTGTCAATTTTTTAAAAATATTTCTAACTATACAGGGTGCATCAAGAGGAATAGTTGGGATAAGGGTATCTGTTTTTTTACTAAGCAAGCCGATTTTTTTTGAGCAGAGGATGACTTTGCAAAGCCTTAACCGTATATATTGTCAATATGTTCAAAAAAATCACAAAACTCTATGTTATAAAGGAAACATCATAATTTTTCCCAGCATTAATGTATTAAATTATTGTTTGCTAAGTAAAAAGTATTCATTCGGGTTCTGGCTCAATCCTTTGATATTCAGGAATCTTGAATATACGCCCTTCTTCAAAGCTTCAAAAAATGTAAAGATTTTATTCTATTGGATCCACCCTAAAATTCTTGTGAAGAAAGAAAGTTAACTGTAACACTCGGTGTACGTGTACCGCAGGTTTTAATTTGCTTATAAATCATTTTTCTATATCTAATGCATAATAACCAGGTTCTGCAAAATTAATGAAAGTGCATCGGGTACCAATTTGCCAAACATTCATATCAAAAATGGTATCGCAAAATTTCGATTGCCTATTTCGATACAGTGGTACATTTATTTCGAGCTATCTTAATTGGAATCTCGACTTTACCAATACGATAGGCGAAAGTAGATTTCTGGTTTTTTTTATGTTTACCTTTCGATTGTAATGTGCAAAAAATTAGCATGTTAACGATTATAATGGAGTGATGTTGGCGGAGCTCAATTAATTTTTTTTTTATTAATTATATTAGACGCTCATCTAACGCTCCGTTGATCTGTCTCGATATCGAATATATTATGAAGTACCTATAATGTCGTCCAACAAATGAATAAGAATAAATATAAGCTTTGGGTTAAAAAAAGTATATTAAAACAAATTTTTAACAAACAAGTGATTTTTTCATTAATGTTAAATTATAAAGTAAAGATATAAAACATACTATCATACGAACAATAAAACAAAATAAAAGGTACCAATAAAAAATGGGTATTAAAAACATAACAATGTGGATACAATCTCAGCAACATCTATAGCTCAAAATAGCCACTAAAAAAAATTATTTCTGTTTTTCCATGCAACTATATTTTTATGATGACATCGTTGCCCATTTTAAGAAAATTTAGGATTTTTTTGTCAATTAGTAAATATAAAAAGACAAGGAACATCTCAAGTTTTCTCTGTGGGAAGCAAAGGTTTCCGTTTAAATATTATAGAATAATTTTCTTTTGATCCAATCAATAGTAACCGATTATCACCAAGGCTGATGTCTGAGTTTGGAAAAAGAATATTTTGGCAAATCGTAGCAAACGCTATAGGGAAGTCAAAAAATGGGATTAGGAAATATTTAGGCTGGTTCAGACTGGGACAGACCAAACTGAGATAGTGCCAAGGCAGGTACTTACTGGCAATATATTATTTAAGTGTCTAGCAATAAATTACTGGGTACTTTTGAATCAATAGTTGTGAGCATCGTACTGCATCGAACGATTTTTTAAAAGGATCTGGAGATGTTACAAAAAGGATTTTTCCTACAGACACAGACACGTTTCATGATCATCTCAGCCTTGTTTATCTAACTAATAATTCTTCGATTCATTGAAGGTATTTGCTATTTAGATAGTCGCTTTGTGAATCCACTTTATTTAGCACAATCTCGAAAATACCAAATTAAAATACTTGCTTCCCAAATTCCCAACCTATTTAGAATTTATTGACACAGAAGCCAATAACTCTTGACTATTTGTCTATAAATTAACAGTGCGGTTAAGTAACTTTTATTTTTAGAATGAAAACGTTGGGTTTCTACGGTTGCAAAAAATGTTGGACGAGATTTTTGCTTATTTTGTAACATATTTGTCAACTGAAAATTGGAAACAAAATTATAAAGAAATATACAGACAAACTATAATCATAAACTGCAGCAATAACAAATAAAAAATTAAAATTAAAAATTTATTATGATTAAACTACAACACACAACACTACAACACCAATTAAATAACAGTCAGAAGGAAGATAACGAAAATTTTATATCGAGAAAAAATCGATTTTTTAATTTTCCGGAAAATTAACATTTTATGATCCGAACCTGCTGATTTCGAAAATAATAATTGAAAAGATAATAGTACGGTTTTTTGGCTCAAATTTGCGCAGCTATAGAGAACATGAAATACGCTATAAGAACCTGATAATTTCAAGATTTATAGTCATTTCTGCTCTCTTGAATAGTGAAAACTGCAGCTTCTTATCGTAGGTTCTGTAGTTTTGAACTTTTTCCGCGAAATTTTTGTGAGAAACAGGAAATTCAGATCGACTAGAGAAAAACTGATACTTTTTTCGTCATCTACGCTAGCAAGTTAGTTAGTAAACACATTTTCATTGATTTTAAATTTTTTAGATTTTTTGAAAAAATTTATATGGATAAATCGATTTTTTTTAATTTTCTGGAAAATTAACATTTTCTAATCCGATACTTATACTTTCCAACTCGCTGAATTCGAAAATGATCACCGTTTTCTGTAGAACCGATTAGTTATCCAACTATGAATTTTTAAAACAAAAATTGGTAGGGTTTTTTACAAATTTTAGCTCATTTCTGAGCGCCTATAGAAAATATAAAATAAGCTATAAAAACCTGAGAATTGCAAGATTTATAGCGTCATTTCTGCTCTATTGAACAGTGAGAACCGCAGTTTAATAATCTACTCTCTCTGACAGTTATCAATGTTATCTTTGCTTATAACCTTTAGTTTTGTCTTTTTGCTGTTGATGTCCAGTTGGCTGCACTCTGCTATTCTATTCATAAGATTTTGTAACCCTTCTATGCTATCTAAACGACCGTATCGTCTGCATAACGAATATTGTTTTCTCTTTCTCCATTTAAGAGTATTCCTGAATCTATGGCTTCTATGAAGATGAATTCTGAATACATACTAAATAGTAATGGAGAAAGAATGCAGCCCTGCCTTACACCCCTCAGAATCTTCATTTCGTTTGTTGCCTCATTTCCGACTCTGACGAAAGCTGATTGATTCCAATACAGGTTGACTATTATGCTGATGTCCTTTCCATCCAAGCCTACGTTCTTCAGAATTTCTACCATTTTCTGGTATTTTACCCTATCAAAAGCCTTCTGCTAGTCAACAAAACATGCGAATACGTTACAGTTCATGTCTCTGCATCGCTGAAATAAAACTTGGACGCTATAGATGGCCTCTCGTGTACCCACTGCACCTCTGAACCCAAACTGTGTAGGTGCTATTTGTTCTTCACAGATTCTGTAGATGCTTCTGTGTATGATGGCTCATCAGACTTATTGTTCTAAAGTCTTCACATTTTTTAGCTCCTGGTTTTTTAGGCAAAGTGATACACTCCGATGTGAGCCACTCGTGCGGAATCTTACCAGAACCATATATTTTATTAAACACATTTGGTAACCACCTTACACTGTCTTCATCAAAAAGTTTTAAGAATACTCTGTATTTATGTTAGCGGGTCCCGGGGATTTTCCTTCTTTCATGAATTTTATTGCTATTCTAACCTCGTCAATGAGCATATCTGTACCTGTATCATCCTTTATTTCGGGAGGTTCAGGTCTTGTGTCATAAAAGAGATGTTCTATGTATGTTTTCCATGCGTCTTTCAAGTCAGCTATATTAGTTATATGATTTCCCTCGTTGCTGGTTGGGGTGGTTACATCTTTAAGTTTATACGTCCCAGTTAAGTCTTTAACCTTTCGGTTTACGTTGCTTGTAGTGTTTCTATTTCATTACACTTTTCTTTAATGTCTATTTCCTTGGCTTCACGCACCTTTCTTTTAATGATTTTATTTATGCTGTTGTAAGCGCTATCGTCGTCTTTATTTTTTCTTCGTTGCTCCATCAACTGCAGAATCTCATCAGTCATCAATGCTTTCTTTTTCGTTGTATCAGGTTGTAACAATTTTAGCAACAGTTTAGTTTACGTCATGGCTCGGGTCTGTCAGCGATTTGATTTCGTTATTTAGGTAGGTTTTTACTTGTTGATTTATTAATGGCCCTCTTAGTTTCTGCAGGTAATACTTATGGACATTACTTTTCTTTAATTTTTTTATCTTTATCGTGAATACACCGATAAGGGGATTATGATATGAGTATATGTCAGCTCCTGGATAGGTTTTTACTGACTTACAGCTATTTCGGTATCTTTTGTTCACAAGCGTGAAGTCGATCTGGTTCTGATTACACAACCCGTATTGTCTCGAGGTGATCTCCAGGTATATAGCCTTCTAGCTGGGAGTTTGAACCATGTGTTTGTTATCACAAATTCTTGCTCTTCTGTAAATAAATCTAGCAAGTCTCCTCTATCGTTCCTTTCACCCAGTTCATATGGTCATATGGTATCTCCTATCCGTTTCATTCCAATTTTTGCGTTAAAATCACCCAATTGTTTGGGCAATTCCTTCAATATGTTTCGAATTTGGGTAGAATTCTTGTACTTCCTCATCACAGTGTTGGGTTGTTGGTGCATATACCTGGATTATGTTTATGTGTAATAGCATATTTCTTTCAGATATTGGGGCAAAGTTTGTGACATATCTAGCGGCTGATTTGTTCATTAAGATGCCAACTGCATGCTCATGTTCTTCATTTGCGCTTCCCGAGTAATATATTCGATGGTATTTAATGTCACAGACCATCGCATTTCACTTATTACTAGGATTTCTATTTTTAATCTTTCCATTTCTTTGATGGCATTATAAACTATCCCAGTTTGAGCCAAAGTCCGAACATTCCAAGTGCCTATCTTTATTTTCGGTCTGACAGTGGTATTCCTTTGTGTCATCATTATTCAAAACCAATCGGGAAACTTGAAACTCCGGATTCTGATTTAGCCTTGAACATAGTCATGCTGATACTACTAGAGACACCTATGGTAGGTCTTTAATGCAGTGGTTTCTCCTTGCCTTCTGCATCCCATGCCGTTGACTTTTGTTAGTTCGTCCGTCTTTAGGACCGACTTCTCGATCCAGGGACAAGAGAGTGCCCTTTCCTCTTATTAGCTCCTCTACCCGAAGCTGTTGGACAATAAGAGGGTTATTACAAGCATCTGGAGATTCGTAAGCTAACTATAAGCAAGCTAGAAAACGCAGCCCCAAATAGCAACGAAATTAATAGCTACAAGATAAAACTCGAGAACAATAAAAACACTACTGAAGAAAAATAATGTAGTAAAAATTGTGAGCAACATACAAATGAAATATGATAACCATCATGAAGAGAAAATTAATAAAATATGTACAAACTAACTAAAAGCCATTTAAAAATGTAGTGCCAAACAGTAACAAAAACAAATAGCCATGAGGTAAAAGATAACAGCAAAACGTATAATTTATTTACAAATTGTGCAAACTACATAAAACAAAGCCACAAAAAATGTGAGCAACAAAAGAATAAGGCAATTGAAAAGGAAGAGATAAGGTGTAAAGAAGTCATAACAAGAAACCATATTCTGGTTAATAATAGAATACCTATTACTGCTTCCCGTAGCAACAAATAGAATGAAAGTTAATATCCGAATCTTGCGTAACGTTCTGAAGACGAATAAAACCTTATAATTATTATAAATTAGTCGCTGACATTTAAACATTCAAAAAATGATTCAAAATTCAGATGTCAAGGTAACGTACAGTTTCTCATGGGATCTTCTTTCACATATTGTCGATATGTTTCTGGTTATGGAATATCTAATAAAATATAACTAATTATAGAGGAATAGTAAAATTATATTGGAATTATAACTTATTGGCGATAATGTCATTTAATAATATGATGTATGATACATGACATTGCATGTAAGAGATATGGTTTTTATTGAATATTA